>CAJVPL010002172.1:0-10104 GCA_910591945.1 Ambispora gerdemannii
ATATATATTAAAAATATAGGTTACCATCTTTATTTTAGTATAAAAATAAAAAATATTTATTAATAAAATACCAAATTTTAATATAAAGCAATAATGTCAATTTTACTATGTTTTACTATGTTTTTTTTTAATTTCCAGTAATATAGTATAGGAGTGTGTACACATTAAATCCAGTTGCATGTATCAATCTTCTTTGATGCAAATGAATTCGATTTATAGTCCCCATTATAAGTAACTAGCCTCTAGTAACTTTCTGAAAATTATGTGTAATCCCCTAAAATTTTCTGAGCACAAAGAGCAATAGATACTATAGTTGCTATAAATATAATTATATATTTTGCAATTACAATTATATTAAATAAATTTTGTATTAGATTAATATATAATAATTATAATTATAATTTAGTTCCAAAATTCAAAATAACTTAATATTTTACAATTTATTGATTAATTATTTAAAATTTATGGTTTAAATATATTAATTATATATTAATTTTGTTTTACTATGAGGAGAATTTTTTGTGAAGTATTGAAAAATTATAAATTTGATCTTTTTAGATAGAAAAGAAAATTACTCTGGGAGGAGCCATAGGACAGTCCGAAAATATTTTGTTATAAAGAAGTTTATCGTGTCATATACCAATTTTAAAGAAAGTATTTGAATTGTGCATGTGGCTCCGTTGGTTAATATTATTTTTGTTTGTAGTGTCCGGGATGTGGAATAGAGAGTGTCGTTTCTGATATCCCTATAAGAAAAATACGCCTGTAAATTCAATATCTGTCTGTAAAAAAAAATACAGGAATATACTGATACGTGTGTTTTACAGACATATAAATAGATAATTGATTTTTCAATAAAACCAATAAACATCCTATTGAATACATGTCGGAAGAATCAAATAAAACAACGACTTCGGGATGATATATCTTTAAACAAGTAATAATATTTGTTTTATAAAAAATATAACAAATTGATAATTTGTTTTTAATGTTTCAAATTTTTTCTCATGTTTCATTATTTAGTATCTAAACAAAATATGCGCACTAGCACTTGATTATAATGGTAACGTTAACATTAAGTATTACTAAATAATTAAATAATTACAATATAGATATGATTGCAATACTACTAAATATTATCAATGTTGCAAGAAAATGTCGTCACCTTGGTTAGTAATTGGATATGGAGCGTTTGGTAAAGTTTTTAAAAAATGATAACCGTGGTTTTGAAGTGTGTTTATATCAAAGATGTAATGTTAAAGAGGAAAAAATTATTGAAATAATTAATTCAGTTCGTCCAAAAATATATCGAGAAAACTAAAAAAATGCTTTTACTAGACTTATATTCTTAAGAGTATGTATAAGCGTAGTTTAAAATTTTTTTACCTCCCTCGCTATATCGGACCCGTTAAACCGAACTCCCCTCAGAAAGAGATTTTTATTCTGTTATTGTTATTTCGTTATAGTGGAGGGGGGATTAGAGAACTTTCTATTGGAACATCTATGAAAAAAAAATTTCTTTATTAATTTTCTATCGGATTATCCATGTGATGCAACAATCAAAAATATTATTAATCAATTTGATGGATCTTTAGCGTTAGAATACAATTATTTATACAGACTATTTATTCGAAAACAATATAAAAGAAACTCGCCCACGACGGCCTCTCAACAGAAAATACACATAATCAATCTTCCGACGCCAGGAATGCACCAATAATTTTAGCTGAACCTGGATGCTCTATATAAAACCTAAACATTGACATAACGATAAATTATTAAATATCAAAACAACAAACTAGAAGCATCCTTAAAATAACACATACAAATGTCCAACATTTTCCAATGCAACAAATTTAGAATTAGACATTCTACGATGAATTGCTTCTCCGTTATAAATTGGAATAAGGTTGTCTTTATCACCATGAAGAATAAGAGTCGGAATCAGAATATCATTTATTTCCGATTCAGCATCAAATTTATCTATTGCTTGTGTTTGTTTAACTTTTTATTATAAAAGCTAATAAGAACTCGTATCCATAATTAGCTTTAAAGAAACGAATAAAATTCTAAATAAACTCACCAATCACGGCAGGACTTTTGCGATTCGTCGACTTCATTTCACTTTCAACTATTTGAGCATAAACACTTGGGTTTGCTTCAATCCATTCTTTTGCGAAATTGATTTCTAACATTTTTAATACGAATTTCTTCTTTTGCTCGGGTGTGAAACTCTGTTTATCGAAACTTTTCAGACCTTCGATGTACTCGCTGAAAATTGTTTTTGAGGTTCTAAGATAAATTTGAAATTTAATTTCAGATGCTCTTATTTGCGATAGAAGCAAAATGTTTATAAAATTACCTACGTTGAGCAAAGCACCAACTTTTCGATTTTAAATCCTGGTGAAGTGTTTAATGCCGCTGTAAGTGCAACCATTCCTACATTTATATGCCCATGCACAAATGAAAGAAAAATTTTTGATGAAAATCAGTTTTATAGTATTTTTGACAATTTCGCTAGTTCTATTACCACCCATCGAGTACCCTAAAAGACAAAATCGTTTCCATTTAACGTAACCCGCTAGCATAAACACCACTTTTGCTAAATCCTCTATAGTCATTGAAGTCTCAATGGGTTGTTGCGATTCACCGATTCCGGGATTATCGAATATAAGAACTTAAGAAAAATTAGCATTAAAGATCGTTGGCTTGCGCTAGGAATTATTAAAATGCATAGTACCGGTCGCTATCTTACCTTGTCTATTTCTAGCCAATTCTAGATAAAATCCAAAAAATATCCTGTGAATTAACAATCGTAATTATTCAAATTAAAAAAAAATAATTTAGAATTCTACCATCTGATAAAGGCGAAAAGTCCTCTTTTAATCCGTTTCTATCAGAAGAGATTTAAAATTATTTTATCGAGTCGTTATGTCTAAATATCTTTATATTATACATACAATCCCATTATCATAATCAATGGTATTTGATTTTTGGTTTCTTGGTTGCCATTGTCGAGTATCTGATACGCGATTTTAATGGATTCACTTTGATGAAAAAAACGTGTTTGATTTGCCATTTTGATGGGGTGGGGCTGCACAAAAAACTAACGCTAACGTTATGAAAATTGTCTATCTACAAAATTTCCAGTACATTAAGCTTTAAATAGTATGAAATGTATTCGTACCTAATTTAATTAGTAGATGTCTTGCATCAAGTAGTTGCAATTGTTAAAGTCTATTCGAATAAACAATCTCTAAATCAGTAAAAATTAGAAAATGACTGCACTGAACCCTTTTCTGATGTATGCCATAATGAATTACCATATAGTTATTTGTCTTACCTGTTCTCGATCAATATCAATATATCATTATCGTTATGTACGAACAGACAATAAATATAGCAATAGGAGTGATGATAATGCTTCCAATTCATGCATGCATGTAAGCAACGCTAACACAAACACATGAACTAAAAGCAAACGTTCCTATTGTACTGTATCATACGTACCACAGTTTCTGCCACAAAAAGGATTAACGCTAAGACAATGGATAGAGAATAAAATTTAATGCGAACAATGTGTTTTTGAATTAACTGAACTGATATATTTTTTTTACTGATCAAATCGAATATAACACTTGATCTTTTACTTCACTGTTGAGCATCTGCATACTCAGGAGTTCCTTGGAGTGTGTTAACAGAGCTCGCAATAAATACTTTAAGCTTAGAATTGCAGTCAGGAGTTTGATCAGAAGATTCACCCAAAATCATGTAGGACTAGTCCGTCAAGCAGTAGGGATACTAATTATTCGACCATCAGATAAAGTGGCTGTTATTTGGTATTCTTCACACTGTAAATCGGTAATAAGCGGTATTTTAAATACTTTGCAAAATAGAATTGTGAATAATGATCGGCTTATGCCAGATATACCCTGCATAGGATTTCTGCATTCAAAGTCATTTGCAGTCAGATTACCAGCTTACTGTCGCGGATACCCTCATTATGATATAATCCATAATGATCCTAATATGGAGAAGTTTGTTAATTTTTTTAGTAGTTATTTGCTTCACGTATATTTCATTAATTATTAGTTTTTTATATATCAATTATGTCTAATTATTTTGGTAATATTGAATTATCAAAAACTTTTAATATTATTTTAAAAATTATAAATACACTGGTGGTGTAAAGCACCACAAAAAAAAACAAAAAATTTATTAGTCTGGATTAGGGTTTGGGATGGGCAGAATAAGTCAGTCTAACCCAAAATTTCGCAAGGAACATTTTTTTTAGTATACAAAAAGCAGTTTCATAAGCAGAGTTTAGAGATACAGACCATTTTTTAAAAATTTGTTTTGTTTGGTTAAATTTTTTGATCCAGCGATCCGATTGGTTAATTTAACGCTGGTGTAATTTGGTAACGTCGTATTATTTTGTCATTTTTAGAAAGTTTATTGCACTAAATAAAAACAGTTTTCATATTTCATATAATAATAATATCAATATTTTTTGTATATTTAGCAGAGAAACAAAATTATATAGTATATTTGTTTTTATTTTAGACTTTTTAAGTAAATGTTCATGATTTTTTAGATTAAAAAAATAGAAATTGGTTGTTAAATATAGTAATTAAGATTTTAAGATATAACTCTTTTGCAAATCTCATGATTGTGTTGTACTTTGCTTATTATTATTTCTAATTAATTAATTATTTCGGTTTGTATCAAACTAATATTTTTAATTCTAAATTCAGAATTAACATAATATGTGAAATAGAAACTTTCATAAGTAAAATAATAAAGTTCAAACAACAACAAAACTATATAAGAATTAATACAAACATATATGGTGCATACTATCTAAAGTCACCAAACGTTTGTATTTTATAAAATGGATAAACTTCTTTATTAAGAAATAAATACAAAATTTATTCTGTAAATATGTCAAAATATACCGTTTATGAGCATACTTATGAATTAAATTTCTTAGGAAAGAAGTTTATAAAATAAAACGTTTGATGACTTTAGATGGTATGCACCATATATAATAATAATTTGAACTATTATTTGTATAAAAATATTATACTAATTTGTCAATAAGCTTTTCTTTAAAATATATACTATAAGGTTCTATTATATGATAGAAAAATAAAAAAAGACTAAAAAATTAGATTTTTTAATTTAATATATATATTGCATATAATTTATTATTAATTAATTCAAATATATTGCATATATTATTATTATACTTTATATAATTTTTGTTTTAGTATAATTATAATTAATAATTGTAAATATAATATTTTTACTAACTGTACACTGTTTTATTTTCTATTTTTTTATAAAAAAATCGAAATATTTAAATAGAATAATATCGATATTTTAGAATCCGACTTTAATTAATTAAAAAGAGCAACAGGATTTGAAAAACTTGAAGTTTATAATTTAATTAGGGAGAATATAGAGATGACCTCACAACCCCCACCTGATTAACAAGTACTGATTAAATTCGCAGTATATCACATGTTATTTGACTAACCTCCTACCCTTCTCCTAATTATGTAATTTAATAATATTTGTTTCCTAAACTCCTAAATAAAAATTAAAGATTTTTCATTTCGAAAGTTTTGTAAATTAAACTTTGCTAAATTGGCATAAAAAATCAATCTTCATTAAACTTAAGCTATCAGAAAATCAGGTCATTTAGTAAATTCAGTTTATCGAAGCAGGTTCACTATAACTGTTCCTGAACCAATTCCTATTTATTGAGAAGAGTTTACCGATAATACATTCTTTAGTTTTGCTAAGAAATTTCTAATATTAATTAAATAAATCATCAATTCATAAAAAAGAAAGTAATAGTTATTATTTATACATTACGTATGTAAAATAATTTAATATTATTAACAATATAATATAAATAAAAATAAAGTCCAATTTATTAAACTTTTTTGCAAAGTGATATTTGTACATTCTTGAATAAATTCTGTATAATCTATACAAATAATAAACTTAACTTTAAATAATAAAAACAATCTTTGAGAACTATAATTATTTTAAATATTTTAATTATATTTTAAATACTTTAGTTGCTTTATTTTTATTTTATATTTATTCAAATAATTCTTATTTATTTTTAACTTTGATTTTAAGATATCAGATATTACATTAATAACAATAATTTAATTATTTATATTGATAAATAAATTATATAAATAATAGTAAGAAATAAGACACATTTTAATAAAAAGAAAAATACTTAAAATAAACTAATAATAAATAATAAGACAAACTTGAATGAAAAATAATTTAAAAAGTTACATGAATAAAATATTAGAAAATTAAAATTTTACAGCATAATTTATATGTATAGGTTAGGTTACTTTAACTTTGTAAATTATAATAATATTTTATATTTTATATTAAATAATTAGTAATTATCAAAGTTAAATAGAATATTGATAAAACTATTTTCTGATGAATATTATTTTTACATAAAATGACAATTGCCAATTTTGTATTGTAAATAAAAAAGAAAATATAATGATATTATATTAAATAATTAGTAATTACATTATAGTTAAATAAAATATTGATAAATATAAAATAACAATTACCAATTTGATATTACAAACATATTCAAACAAAAGATATAGCTTAACATATTGAATTCTGAAAATTATTTTTATATAAAAAATTCATTATTAAAAAAATTTTCGCAAATAAGTCTTGTAAAATTGTATTATTATCTATAAAATATATTAATGTTTTTGATATAAGTTTATTGTTACTAAAAATAACTTGGATTAGGAACTAGGTAGTTTAAACAATTAAATAACTTATTTAATACATGGTTTTTTGATTATTTTAAAGAATTCAATTACTATTTTTATTTACGTATTAATAAATATTATTGGACAATTACTTTTTAATTTATCACATTACTTCGATATTATTTTCTTAAAATATAAGAAACTATTTAAAAAAATAAATATAAAGTTTCTACTTTATAAATATCCTAACTTTGATTTTAATTTAAATATTCACTTAAGTAGGAACTTTATTACTAATAAGACAAATACTCTCTTTGACTTAAATTAATGCACTAAATTCTGTAAATAAACAAGATGGCATTTTTGTGAAATATATTTTCATTTTAATATTTAATAACTTGACAATATTTTGGATTGAGCTTTGCTTTTGGCAATAAATGGTATAATAATTTTCTTTTTAGGAATTCTTCGAATGAATTATAAATATTAGATATCTGAAAATGTAAGAAAGATTAACTAATCAATTTTTTCTTTTAATATATTCAAGCAACATTTTTCTTGTAATAAACTTTATCTGCGATTGATTCAAAACCTTATTATGTATTCAATCTAAAGAAAATTCAACTTCGAGAATTTGTCATAAAATAAAGAGTATCGTATTTACCTAATTTCATTAAAGTTAAAAATATAATATCAAGAAATTGAAAGTAAATCTAACAAATTTCTACATAAATTAACAATTAAATACAAATAATATATACTTTCATTTACTGCCAAAAAGAGACTCGAATTGATTATAATAACCGCTGTGTATCCATTGAGCACTAAACCGATCCCATTTCGCAAGAAACTCGTGGGATGACTGGTTGAACAGCATATTGAATTCCGAACTGTTGGAAACTATGAATGTATATATTGATCAATTTAGCAATTGATGTTGAAAAAATATAGAAATTTCAGGATTCACCTTTTTTTATATATTCTTTCGATTTGATATCGAATTCCAATTTAGTTTCATCCAATGACGCCTCTAGATTATGAGTATTTTCTTTAACTGAAGAACCCAATGACGCGTTGCTCGCAAAAGAGTCGCTTCGTGTTGGTTTCTGTGGTTGCCGTGTAATTTCAGGTTCTTCGTTAGATGCTGGTGTCAGCGGGATTTTTTTAAAATTTGCAAAATAATTTTAATTTTGAAATAATTTTATTGCAGAAATCAGAGATATTAGTATTATACGAAAATTCCTCTACCATTTTGATTCTTCAAGTTCGACTCATTTTTTCTCTTTAATGCTAAGTTTAGCAATTGTTTAATTAATTGATGCGCCTCGTATTTCTTCGCTTGTATATTGCTCGAAAACTCGACTGCTTTGATCAGAATTCTTGGTTTTCCATTGTATGAATACTCGTATTCAATAATTGTATTTGTCTTATTTTCGATATTATAAATTTCCTTTTGAAATTGATTTTTGAATTCACTAGGAGATAGAATATCTTGATTAAAAGAAATGGATAAATCTATGGGTTCTGTTATTTTTGGCTCAGCATAAATCGACTGAAACCTTGCCAGAAACTGTCCAACTTCTTTTTTCGTTTGATCGATTACACTTAACGGATCTTTTCTTTTCTTAATGAAAATAACATACGCCTCATTTTTATATATTCTCGGCATCACGTCGATTCGATGTTTATCGCTAATTTTTCGCAACTTTGGTGACAACAAATCCTCAACGAAATTTGCATGCGAGTGATAAATGGGAGTTGGAATTTTGATATGGTGCATTTTTCGCATACTATTTTCAAAGAGACACTCTATTTGTTTTCGTGCATCTTCCATTTGTTCCCTAGTAGTTGAAGGCGGTTTTCGACTCGGCGAAACTACTACTCGTGGATTATTGTGATTCTCGGCAAAGTGTACACTCGTGTTGGTTAATATTCCTACTTCTTGTAATTTCTCGTGATTTTTTTGTAAGATGAGGCCGAGTGGGACATCGAGTGGTATTTCAAGAATCAATTTCGCTAATGATTCTTCCATGATTTTTGTTTAACAACTACTGGATGTAATGTGTGTATATATCAACAAGTTATTTTAGGAGGTAAAAGCAAACTCAATAAACGTCGGGACTATTAGTAAAAACTTTGGCTTATAAAAGCGAGTTTACTAAATATAACAGTTATACAGTTTAATTAATGCTTCAAATTATTGAGGTTTTCTTCAAAAAACAACCAGATTAATTGAGAAAAAATATACCGATACGTATAATGAACAAGGGGAGTAATCACTTGGTTTGTGACACTTCCAATGAGTTAACTACGTATGTATCAGTATGTACTACATAGAAAAATTAGCATTAGGCTGAAATTATAGCGATAGATCATTTCCGGATCCGGTTTAACGTTACCGTAAAAACCCGAAAATAAGCAGCCCATTTTTCATGATTTAGGCTTTAAAAATGGGGAGAGTAGCTTATATTAGCGTTAGTATAATAACAATAAACTTGCTCTTCTGAAAATATTTTCAAAGTCACTATCGGAAAAAATAAGCTGTCAAGGAGGAGAAACCAAATGACTTCGCAATTGTTAACGCCGCAAAACTCAAGTCATGGAAGGCCAACATCGCACTAAACGTAGAAAACGACAAACTAAACACCGTATCAAGAACGATGAGTTTGCTACCGTCAAATGAAATCTCGGAACACTTCACACTAAACGATCCGCTAACAAACACATGCAATTATCGTACAACTTCCTGCCTCCACCTGTAAATGAGTCGTAGCACACTTTGGCCGACTGTAATTTCTACTACTAAAATCTCTCGTCTCGATCGTGCACGCATTGATAAAAACTGTTGTTGCTCCAGTATTCACTCACGCAAAACATCAGTTCCGATCATATTCAAAAAGAGGTGGACAGTAGTTAATGGAATACTTCGTGGATCCGGCAGAATAAAATATTCCTGCAGAAAATAAAGAGCTGTAACTCACTAATATGGACATCCGACGGGTCGGCGCGAGCATGCCGACTACTATCTTAACCTGTAGTAAGTTTGGCTCTTTCATGGCTAACGTAGCTTTCGAGTATGTTACAGTTAACAAAAGTAAAAGCATTTCCTGTATAACTTAGACAACTTCTATAACTCAGTAATGGGTCCGTCCAACGGTGATCGATGGGTTTTGTTGCATGTGATCCAATCAAAATAAAATTATTATAGGAGATAGCGATAGCAACATCATCTGCAAATAGCATATATACAGTACCCCGATTTTTTTAAAAAATGAAATTTTCGATTTATTTCATTTCTGCTTTATATACATAAAAATTTTTTTACCATTAA
>CAJVPL010002173.1:0-10093 GCA_910591945.1 Ambispora gerdemannii
TAACCAAAAATAAAATTTGTTCACCCCCGAATAAATCTAACTTATTGATTACCATATATGTCTTCAATAAGTTTTTTTGTATTAGATTCACACGATTTTTTTAAATACCGCTATTATTTCTTTAAAAGATCGAATTAGATAAATTAATAATTATACGTACCGGTACGTACTCTGTTTAATTTTGCTTAAACACCAAAGAACAAGCAATTGATTACGTAGATATACGTCCGCACTGTATCGGTATGTATTAAAAGACTATACTATAGTCGTTATTTTATTATCAATACCGATATATTTGATGCGGGCATGCATATTTAAAGGTCTTATAAGCATTTAGAGAGCGTACGTAGCAGTACTTTAATGCATATCGGTATAGGGCATTATTACATGAACCGATTTTCCCATATCGATCAATCATGTAGATCTTTACAATTACTATAAAATCCATAGCTCAAAGAAATCATTACAAACCGATATCGTTATCATGGAGTTTTTCCTTTTGTCAAATATTCAATATGCAGCTATCCTATTTATTTTTACAATCCTAATAAAAGTTTTTCAAGAACGACGAAGGAGATTAGCAAGTATTTTGAACAATTTGCGATTATTATTTAGAACAAGCTGATGATTTAAAATTATTTTTTTTTAAAGAATGAGCCACCGCTAGTCTCCTATAAGATACCATTAATCGGGCATACACTTGATTTTTTGTATGATACAGAAAATTTTCTGGACAGGTGTCATAATGAGGTTATTATTTCATTATATTTTATATAAAATCAATAAATCACAATAAAGGTTTGACTTTTTTTTCAAATAAATAATTAAAAAGTGTGGAGACATCTTTTCAATCTACGTATTTGGCCAGATTACAACGATTGTTGCAAAATCCGCAACATATGAAATTTTTACGACGGATCAAGTTACTGGCGCAGAAGCATTTGATAGGGTATAATTCTTACATTTCTAAAAGTGTTTATATTCTTTAGTTAAATAAAAAATTTAAAATTACATTTCACGCAGAAACTTCATATTCGTGAAGTATTCGAGAAATCTATCCCACAATATCTCGACCAAATTGCAGAGCTTGTCAAACAAGATTTCAATCCTTTCATGCCAGATGTTATCACAGTTATAAGTCGAGAAATCAAAACCTCATTACAAAATTACATCGGAAATTGTAAAGGTCATTTAATTTAATCTTTTCTTCGTCAAAATTCTGAGTTTTTCCTTTCAGCTATAATCTTAATTTTTTGATAATCTTAGAACCAAAACCTTTTCCGCGGCCGTTTCGTCTTATTCAGAAAATACTTGCGGAACTTGTGGCACTGATATTTTTTGGCGAGGTATTTGCTTAAATCTTTCAGAATGTTTCTTGGAATTAACGTATTAATAATTTTTTGAAAAAATAGGAATTGGGAAAAGACCCGGATCTTGTTCATGTTCTTGCTAATGTAGCAATTGATCTTAGAGAACGAGACAAGTTGGTTCCATATATTGCTTTTATTCCAGCAAAGTTTCATAAACAGTTAATATACTCGTGCTTTTTTGCTAGTTTTGACCACTCGATTAATGACAGTAATTAATATGTAATTCTTGATTGGTAGTCTCGGCGAAAGCCCGGTTAAAAAACACAAGTCTATACTAATTGAGCGAATAAGACATGTGGTCGATAAATGTGTAAAAGAGGATGCGGTAAAGAGAACAACTAAAAACGCGCCGGTATA
Organism: Ambispora gerdemannii; assembly: GCA_910591945.1. Classification (NCBI taxonomy): domain Eukaryota; kingdom Fungi; phylum Glomeromycota; class Glomeromycetes; order Archaeosporales; family Ambisporaceae; genus Ambispora; species Ambispora gerdemannii. Next base: position 1,728 of record CAJVPL010002173.1, read on the forward strand.
TGGTCTTTTACTTTGTTGTTTACATCTGCAATATCACGTTTCTCATCGTATCGTGGCTGGATATCTTTTGCGATGTAAAAGATCGATCTTATCCAGGCTCTAGTACGACAACTAAATATTACCGAAAATAACAAAGACTACGATTTATTGGCAAGCTATATTCTCTTGGTGATTTTGGTTTCGATTTCTAATTTAGCTGTATCAATAACAGAGTGTCTATTTGGTACGAATTATTTCTTTTCAATTTCTTGAAGAAATTGAATAATCTTAATCATTTACAATATTCTTTTTTGAAGATTACGCCGGTCGCCCTGAATACTGGGACGAAATCACGGAAGAGAGACAAAAAATATTAGCAGCGAGGAAATCCCCAAACAACAATGATATTGATGATTTTCCGGTTTTCGAACCCAACATGCTCGCAAAAATGGAAAAATTGGATAGTTTTATCAGAGAATCGATGCGACAGAAAGGACATCTTTGTGAGTGAACATCAATTATTTTGAATTTCGACTAGAATATGATTTAATTTTTCTGTTATTAGTGTTGTTGCCTCGTAAAGTCGTCGTAGATCAGTTTACTTTTTCCAATGGATACCAAATACCAAAAGGTGAACAGAAAATTTATTCTTCAAGCAAAATCATTTATTAATTTATAATAACCTATAACATGATACCAAGGCCGCCAAGTACAAATCTACGCAAAAAGCATACGTCTCGACGAGGATCTCCATGGTACTTCACTTGCATTTACAGGATTTAGGTATGTCGGCAAAAACAGTTTGGCGACAAAGATCTCACGCGATATTTACCATTTCGGACTTGGTCGTCATGCGTGTCCTGGTCGATTTTTTGCAGTCGACTTAATGAAAGTTGTGGTGAGCGAAGTTTTGGAAAGGTATCGCGTTACGACAGAGAGTGGTGTCAGGCCGAGACCTGTTATGAATTTGGGTTTTGTTAGCGCCAGTCACGAGGCCTTGGTGTTTTATAATAGATAACTGAATAATCATATCTGGATCTAAATTTATTGTGCGCATTAATAAATCTATTTTGCGTACATAATTTGATTATCCACATGGAACGAATGTTACCGTTACTGATATCGATATGTCCAATCACCACAATCAAGAATTTGCACCAAATTCTATCGGATACTTGTGCTTTCAAAAGATGCATTGAAAGCAATATTGAATGATGATACGATAATATTTAACGCATTAGTGTGATTTGTTGCCTTATAATCTCGTATTCTGTTATAAGTTGTATTATTGCTTTTTTCACTAGATGTTTTTGGTTTAGGGTCAAAAAGAGAATTGGATCTGGTACGACATCCCGAAAACCATAATCCCGACAAGCCATAAACCCGACAAACGAAATACCAAAAGCACAGCATATCGAAAGCACGAAATCACGCATTTACTAATTCCCCCAGGTTTCTGATTGGATGCAAGTAATTTCCATCGCTGATTGGTTGACTGCACACCAGGTTTTCTAGACCAGACCGGCAAAACAAATCCGTCACAAGAAAATTAAAAATGAAATATACGGAAAACGAATGCTTAAATCTGGCTTGAAGCACTAATAAAAGATGTCAGAAAGGCAATTTTACATATAACCTTATCCTCGACTCTAACCCTAACCCTAATCCAACGCTAAAATTAACCTTTAATATCCTCAATCAATCAGGGGGAGGGGAAATTAGTAAATGCATGTTTTGTCAAATCTTTGAATTTAGATGATTGTTTAAAAATAAAATCAGCATCATAGATGCTACTTCAAAACATATATTGACCTTATGATTTTATTAATATTTCAAAGATCACAAAAATATATAGAATAGACAAATATCTAACTTCAGGAACAATTGAAAAATAAGCCAAAAGTCTAGTGATCAATTAAAAGAAAAGATATTTAAATATTTTAATTTTACAGAGCAAAATCTCAACAGTAAGAGTTCTGTTGTATAATGAACTTTGATCAAATATTTTACTGAATCATTCATACTTAATATTATTGAATTATAAATATCTTATATCTTATTGGAAGAATCTAATCATGTGGAATGAACAAATGAACAAGTGAGCAAATAAATAAACAAATAAATGAACAAGTGAACGAATAAGTAAATATTGGCCCTGTAAAAAAAAATAAAAAACTAAAATCAGGAAAAAATCCAGTTTTTTAGTTCCGGAAAATCATGGGTTTTGTTAACAAATTTCCAGATTAAAATCTGATAAAAAACTGCTTAAAAATGAAAAAAACGGAGAAAATAAAAAAAATATCCAGAAACTTTGGGATGCGATATCTTGCGAACCACGAAACCAATCTGGACGAAAATACCACCATTCGATTCGCCAAGACTAGACAAATCGAATGGTGGTATTTTCATCCAGATTGGTTTCGTGGTTCGCGAGATATCGCGTCCCAAAGTTTCAGGATATTTTTTTTATTTTCCCCGTTTTTTTCATTTTTAAGCAGTTTTTTAATCCAGAAATTTGTTAACAAAACCTGTAATTTTCCGGAACTAAAAAACTGGATTTTTTCCTGATTTTTGTTTTTTATTTTTTTTTTACAGGGATTTTCTAAGTTATGTAATAATTGAAGATCTAATTTGAATTGATACTGATTGTTAAGCTATTATCTCTATATTTATATTAAATAATCTAATTAACAAAACATCAAAAAGTATTATCTGGAGATGAAAACATAAACACAAAGTATTTATCACTAAAAATCTTATTAAAGAAATATAAAAAAGCTTCAAACAAGCAATTATTATTAATTTACAATTTAATAAGACTAACAACAATTCCTCTCTAGATCAATACTAATAATTCTTAAACAATATTATAAATAATGCAGTCACCAATACTCTTAAGACAAAATTCATCACAAAATTAAACAGTAACAACAAAAATACAATATTCAATATCAAGTATTCTATACAAACTTTCAGGAAAACTCATCTTTATTCTTAACTCTAAAGATATAAATATACATAAAAAATCACTGATCTCATTAAAAAACTTAACTAATTGAACAAAGAATCAAATATTAGTTTACTTATATTACTTAATTATAATAATATTTATGAATGGCAACAAAAATTCAAAGAACTATATAGCAAATACAGAATTATTAAAGAAAAAAAGAAAGATAATTCAAATTAAAGAAGTCATAATAATCAATTAACAAAAAGCAGATCTAAAATGCTTAACAATATTTTAGAAAAGAAAATCAATACATAGAAATTAATAAAGTACAAATACCAATCAATTTCATCAATAATTTACTTGATATACAAGAAGCAATACAAGATCACTTTGAAAAATGAACCAAAAATGCTCTATTTCAATCTGATCAAACAACTTTTGGAAGTAACAATATATATTACGTGAATATATTAATAACCAAACTTTTTATAGTATAATAGATTTCATTATTGAACAAGAATTTAATACAATAATTCAAAATATGTTATCTTACAAGACACTAGAACTCTCAGAAATACAAAATATCTTATTATAAAAAAGCAGCCACAAATTCAAAACATTTTTTCTAAATCTCTACAACAAATATCTAATATAAAACAATATTCCACAACAATGAAAAAATATCAATCTAGTTCTCATTCCTAAATTAAGTGACTGGAAAGATAGTCTTGATTAGTATTTTTATGAACTGAACTGAATCAGACTTTTATCTGGATTTGAGTTCAGTTCAAAATTCAAATCAAACTTGAACTGAACTTTGACTTGAGTTCAAGAAAGGTTCGAAGTTTAAACTGAACTTGAACTGAATCATTATATGAGTTTGAGTCTGATTTGAATTTGATTAAAGATTAATATATAGTATTATATGCTGATTTGTAGTTCTAAATATAAACTACAAAGTATTTTTATTTTTACGTTTATTAAATTTGATTATAAATACTATATAACTTTCTGAATAATTATTATTAATGATAACTATTTTATATCAATTTGTAACTCTTATTTCTGACTATAATTTTACTTATAATTATAGTTTATAATTACTATAGCAAAATAAATATTTATTATATTAAAACTAAAGTAAATTAAAATTATAATAATTAAAATTATTTTTTAAATTCATATAACTTCTTAAATATTTATTCTAAATATTAACTAACTTATATTAATTTGTAGTTCATATTACGATTTACAACTTTACTTAGAATATTAACTAATAATTACTTGAACTTGAACCAAATTTTTTGATTAGGTTCAAGTTTGGTTTGAAATTCAAACTGAACTCGAATCAAACTTTTAATTAGATTCAAATTTTCGAACTGGATTTTTCATCAGGTTTGAGTTTAATTCAAGCTCAAACTGAACCAGACTTGAACTAAATCAGATTCGAACTGAATCAGACTTGAACTGAATCAGATTTTTTTTGGAATCCTAGTCTTAATCTTATATAATCAATAATTTTATTAGAAATAATCCAAAAAGAATTATATTCTCATCCAAAGAATTTCAAATATCTACTTAAAATGAAATATATTTATTATACAATAATAATTTTTTCATTTTTAATTGCAACTAGAGATGGTGCAGCAAGTATATGACGCTTATTTGTTATCCATTGCAACACGTTGCAATTCCAAAATTTTATAAGCTGTAACTAGTTACAACTAGGTAATGCTTTATTTGTCACCACATTGCAACAGTTATTATATCATCTTTAATTGCAACATCACTATACATTATTAATTGTTTGCTAGAAGATATTAGAGAATACAAAAAAAAATCTGGTGCACTTTTTAGAACATGAAATGCACATATGATTCAGTTAGTTGAATCATGCTAAAACTAGTACTGATTCACATTAAAATAAACAACAACTATATTAATATGTGTGATATCTTTAAAGATCGATATAATCAAGTATTAACTTTCTTCAGTTTGACTATTGTTATCATATTATATGAGTCCTTGAGAGAGCTGGTAAGTGCTTAATAACGTTATAATAAGTTACTTGATTAAAGTAATTATAGTAAAGTTTATTAAGAATGATGGGTGGGAAAGTATATATAATATAATAAAATCTATATAATGTATCAAGCATTAAACTATAATTATAAATGAATCTAAAGGAAGGTAACAGTATGTTCATGATGTGATCAGCTAGAATGAGATCTGGGATTTTTAATAATAATGTTTAATTAAGAATTTTATGTAATAAATATATAATTTCATTATAAGATCATAATTCAATAATAATAAAGTATAATTTTATTATTAGGTGAATTTATTACATGTTTTTAATTATTATTTATTATTCTTGAGGTCCTGAGAGCTATTGAACTTGAGAGCTAAGCTAAGCTAAGCTAAGCTATGCTATGCTAAGATACAAGCTATATTTATATAAGTTATTGTTACTCAATTTTTCAAATATTAAAGCTATTTTTGATTGATATTAAGATTACAAAAAGTACTTTGCTTTTTGGTTACACATCGCTCACTCGCTCACTCGCTTTAATGTTACATAAATTACATTATTAATATCAATCAAATTAATTATATAGATCAATAAACAAATCTAAAAACCAATAATATCTAATATATAATTATCCAATAAAAATATAAATATAAAATTAACCAATAAAATATAATAAAATATCATCCAATTAAATATGAATTAACCAATAAAATAAGAACTAAATATTCATATCATAACAATACTGTTTTCTGAATATCCTTATTTTAATTTCACCTTCCTGGTAATTAATTAATGTTTACTGATTTATTAATTTTGTTAATTGATATCACAATAATTGGAAACTTATTATCTTCTCCTTTTTTAGAACTCTATATTGAGCAAAGTTATCTGTTATTCCTGATCATTATAGAAGCGTTTGGATGACTCAAAAAATTGAACAATAATAAAGAGTAAAATTGACTTCAGAGTAAGTTCCAACAATCTTTTTTTAAATTTGATTGAAGGTAATTCTATTTAATTAAGATAATCTTTTCCACTTTTGATAGACTTTGATAATGGTAACTCCTCCAGATTACTGTATTTATCGAAGAACTTGATGATTTTATCTCTAATATTGTTTGAAATATTACTCTTTATTACCAATCTCATGAAGTTATGATAAGTCTCGTTAAATCATTGTGCTAAGTGTTTCAGTTTGTTTTTTTCTTTAATGATCTTTAAAGCATCATTCAAAATTGCATTCTAAAAATCTTCAGAATCAAAGTTAGATTTTCCAGTATTTATCAATATTGACTCTTATATATTTTCTTCTAAACTTTCTTAAACAGAAACTTCCACAAATAAGTTTATTTTTTCTTCAATGATATTTATAGATAATATTATTTTTTCTTCAATGATGTCCATAGGTAATATTATTTTTTCATTAGATTTTTTTAGACATTCTTGGTAAAGAAGATAACTTCATAATCAACATACTCTATAAATTATCATCATGTATAAGTCTTTGTATTGGTCAAGATCTTTGTGAAATTGTTAGTTAATATTGTGAGCTTTGCAAGATATGACCTGTTGGTTGAGAAACTATTTTTCTTTTATAATGTATTGTATTAGTGTGCTGTGTTAATCTACTAGGAGTTAAAAATTATTTCTTGCAAATTTTACAATAATGTCTAGTCATTAATCTTTAATGACAACTAAATTTTATTACTAGAGCTGAATTTTTGACTTGATAATTTGATAGATTTATTAAAGAGAATAGAAAAAAAAAGTTTTATTAATTAAAAACTTTTAATTTTTTTAAAATATAGAAGTTTAGTTCAAAATAAAGATGATGCAACAAGTATATAATGCTTATTTGTTATCCATTGCAATATGTTGCAACTTCAAAATTTTATAAGCTACAACTAGTTACAACTAGGTGATGCTTTATTTGTCATCATGTTGTAATAGTTACTGCAATTCAAAATATAAAAAATCTTTCTAAATGAATTCCAAAGATAAAATTTGTGATACATTTAGGAAGGTTTTCTATATTTTTATTTATTGATAAATAGAAAAGAAAGATATGTAAAAGATGATACAGTTTTTTTTATATTAATATTATTATATTATATTTTAATTGATTATAAATATATTATCAAACAAAATATAGCGTAAATTTTTACAGTTTGGAAAATACAAAGACTTGCTATTTAAATAGTATATCTTTTTTCAAATTTTTATTAGTTTCATTGTTTCTTTCTTTATTATTTAAATATGCTGGATATTTTTAGTAAAAAAACAAGAGGATCGAGATTGGAATCTATAGTTAAAGTTGGATTTTCAAAATCAAAAAAATTAATGTCAGTTAGTACAGAAATCTTAAAAATTGAAGCTTTCATACAAACAAGAAGTTTGTTTGGATGTATGATGACGGAAAGTAAATAAAATCTTTCAAAGATTGTTTTTTGAAATTGTAGAAATTAGAAGAATTTCTTAATTTTCTTTTATAGAATCAAAAAAAATTAATTCTATCTATAGTGACTTAACCATTATCATCTCTATCACAATTCAGACAATCAACACTATCTTCATCAGGTTAGCAAACTAATATTTATAAAGAGTTGCACAAAAATATTTTCTTTATTAATTTTTTTCTATTATATTAGTCAGTATAAAAGATAATAAAGAAAAGCATAAGGAACTAATAGAACTTATCATAACTTCTGAATTATTTTAAAAATCTGCACATAATCCATCCAATCATTCTTCATTAAATGAAGAAATAATGAATGTTGATATTGAAAAATACTTGGCTGATTATGTCAAAAACTTTATTGATACTATTGATCAAAATGTATGGATATTATTATTGTTTTAGTTGGTTTTATAATTATTTGAATATAGATCACGTGTTCTTTACGTGTTTCAATCAGGTGGGAGAGTTATTAAAGATTTTTACATGTTTAAGTATTTAAAGTTGGAAGAGACTAATTTATTAAAGGTTTTTATAATTAATTATCTAAAGGTAGGTAACAAAGTATTCGTTTTGTTGAGCAGCTTGAATGAACTCAGAAATCTTCTTTCAGATTGAATAGTTTATTAATAAGTAATTATCTTTTATATTTATTAACTTTAAAATAATATCTTTTCTTTTATTAAGTTTCTAAATTAACAATAACTAACTTCGCAGAGTGATGATGAGAGGTTAATTATATTAAACTAGAAGACGTCACTTATTACAGATAAGAGGTCTTTAAAATAAAAGAATACAAATAAGAAAGTAAAAAGGAATTAATGCTTGACTGAAAACCTTCAACTCAAGACTTATAATATGACTCACTTTTAAGAAGATTTTGTCAAGAGGAAATTATAATCAAAAGATTATTTACTTGTAAGAAGACTAAGATATGATAAGATGAT
>CAJVPL010002174.1:0-10092 GCA_910591945.1 Ambispora gerdemannii
AAAATAAAATAAAATAAAATGATAAGTATTATAAAAAAGTGATAAGTGAATTAAAAAGTTATTTGAAAAAAATAAATTGATTTGATACATTTCATAATTTAACTGATCAATAATATCATATACTTGCAATCTAATTAATTAGAAAATTTTTATATAATCAATTTTTACTATATTAAGAAATTTTTTATTAAATTTTCAAAAAAATTTTCACTATAACTTATATCAAAAGTTTACTATATAACTTTATTATATCAAGTAAAAATTTATTAGTAATGGTTTTGTACCAGAAATTTCTTCACTATTGGTCAATCTTCATTATAGAAAGTTTATTATAATAAGAGTGACTTGTATTAGCTAATATTTATTTTGTTATAGAAACTCCTTTTAAGATATTATTTAACACATTCATATGAAATTATCTTCCTTTTCTTCCAAGAATATTAGCTAAGAGAAGTAACAAATATTAGCTAATATTCTGGAGGGAGGGGGAGTTTCTATAACAAAATGAATATTAGCTAATATTTGTCATATCTCTAATAAAGACTTAAATTAATATCGATAGCCAATAAAAATGCAGCGTGTAACAATCATGTATTTTTACATGAAGAAATCCAGCCAATCAATGGTTTATGTGATGTAGCCGGTGCTAAAAATCGGATCATTTTTTGAAAAAGCTCACTAAATTAATAGATCTTATCAAAGGCTATTTGGTAATGTTTTTTTGTGATTAAATATTTAGATGCAAATCTTTAATTCTTTACAGTTCAAAGTATTGGACGGCTTTAGACTTTCTGCGCCATAATCATTATATTACAATAACGAAGCCGAGTAGAATTGGTCAGCAACTGAGTTTTACAAGAATAAATAGATCGTCAAACTCGATATTATAAAAATTGAAATCCTTATATGTACACGTCTGTTTTAGCTCCAATGGCAAATTTAGTTTTACATTTAATGAACAGGAAGAAACACTACATCTTAAATAGTAATCGATATAGCAATAGTAGTAATACTACAACCACTAGATTATAGCACTATCGGTTGCACCCCCCCCCCCCCGCGGGGAGAAATTTAGTACAAAAAATTTGAATTGTATGGTGAATCTTCATTTGGCAGCGCTGAACGGTAGTGAAAAATCTTAGATTTGGTTGGTTTGACATATTTATATTCATGATAATTTTTATGAGCTGTTTGTATATCTTCTACAATGGTTTCGCTGGATGATATTGTTTATTCATAAACGATTCGTTATATGCTTCTCTTGTAGGAATATCGGTTTGTTGTGGTTTCAAATTTGAAGCTTTTCAACAATTCTGACGAACTCTGATGTGTTCTGCCAATATAACACTTTATTATCGTCTCTTATTTACACCCATATTCCTAAACTTTTTCAAAAACTTTGACGTATCCTGAGGCTTAACTCGGTTCCTATTTCGATTTTTGACATTCGCAGTCTCGTAAAAATGTACACCAATCTTTTGTTTGTTTGTGGTTTTTCGTGGCTCTTTTTTGCGTGGTTGCATGGATCCTAATAATTTGCCGACATCTTCAATATCTTCTTGCCCTGAAAAAATAATTATTAATAATCTTGTGAGAATTTACAGCGAAAACATTAATTGAATGATTAATTACTTTTTCGTTTTCCTTTTTTATGACTTTTGCTTGTATGTGAAGAATTGCTAGTGATTCTCTTGCGCTTACGAGACGATGAATATTCTTCATGATTTACATCTTCACTATCATCGTCGTCTTCGTCATCGTCGTCTTCGTCGTCTTCGTCATCGTCATCTTCATCATTGTCGTCTTCATCACCATTAAGCTCCGACAATTGAGTTTCTTGAATCGACTCGTGTTCAGATTCAGGCCCCGATAATGTAACATGGTCATCAGCCACACTTTCGGTTGTAGATCTTGTTAGATCAATTGTTATTACTTCGTCCTATATCAATAAAAAATCACAACATAATCAAATAAATCAATAAAAAATTACAACATAATCAAATCAATAAAAAAAACTATCAATAGTATACTTACAATTCCAGAAGTCTCTTTTCCAACAACATTTTGAAATATTTCATCCCAATCAACCACCTCATTTTCATCTTTAACCTTCGTCTCATCTTTGATATTCTCTTCGATAACATCACTCTTATCGTAATACTGAGAAATGCTTTCGGATGTGGTAACTTCCGCATCTTTTCTCAAATCATCGGGAAGAAAATCAGTTACAACTTGAATATTACGAAATATTTGTTCGACACCTTTTGGTTGCTTTTTTTCCTCCTTTTAGTACAAAAATTCATTAATTATAGATAACCACCGAAAACGAAAGAAATATATACGCGATATCTGTACATACAGTTGTTTCTTACTTTTATGATTTTCTCTTCTTTTTCTTTCACCTCTGATGTCGCGTTGCTCGAAATTTCTTCATCAAAAGGAGGCGGTGTAAAATATGGTATTTTACCTCGGAGCCAATCGTTCAATATCATCTTTGAAACAATATGAATATCTGGCTCGCCTTTCTTTAACAGTTTGCCAGTTTTTTGTGCATATTGTCCAATAAAATCGAAATGATCTTTCCATTCATTAATTTCGTATGTTCGTTGAATATACTCTTTACGAACCCGTTTGAGCACTTCAACGATATAATCCTCGGGTGTCTTTAGATTTTCCACTCTCACCTTAGATAAAAATTTACCGAAAAAAAATTTACAAGAAATTTAGGAATTTATTAATTATATCGTAAAGAATGGAATGGCCAAGCAGGAAAACAATACCTACAACACCTTTCATCACGATATCGGTTTCTGTATCTTCAAGTGATGGTGGTACAATCCCAGGACAATCAATTAGGTATATACGTTTCATAAGAGTAATGTATTGCCAAACTTTAGTTTCGCCAGGAATCGGGGCGACATTACACACCTTTTTGCTTCGTAGCGTATTAATTATTGAACTCTTGCCGGTATTTGGATAGCCAATGAAACCAACGCTTATTTGTTTTTTATCCGAATGCAGCGATGCAAATTGACGTAATAACTGTATTAAGGATCCTTTACCAAAAGAATTGTTGATGCTTGCGTGAAATGCGAGTGTTGGATAATCTTTTGATAAGATTGATACCCATTTTGCCTGCATTGATATTTAATAAAAATAAATGAATTAAATTGAATTCCTTTTCTATTTAATGTAAATTTTCTTTGAATGTGTGAAACTTAACTAAGAGGAGCAATATGGAACATGTTTACTCCTCTACTCAAAGGAACACAATATAAATTAATCTGCCACAATTATAACGTGTGAACTCTATAGATACCGCAGATAGGATATACATCATGCGATAAAGTTGACACTGACTTCATTATGGCGTTTGACAGATTATTGTTTTTAATCCCTCACTCGTAATTAATTCAAAAATATTATTACTTACCGTAACCCAAGTAGGAACAAGATCACACTTATTCAAAAGGAACACCAGATGTTTATGACTGACTTCTTTTTTCAGATATTGTTCCACGTTCTTGCATCGTGTTCCAATTGGATCACGTGCATCTAACACATGAATTACAACATCTGAAGAATCGATAACCTGGATTGGGATAAATTGTTAAATTAATCTTTTCGTTGATATTTGAAAGATTATTAAATAATATTTTACCTTGTACAATTCATTCCAAATACGTCTTGATTGGCCCTTTGAGAACAAACTATCACGAGCCTCATATATCCAATCCGTGTTAATATTGGATAATAATGACGGATCTTTTTTTTCATCGTAGCCTTCCAACGATTCTTTAGTACTATTGAATAAATCCTCTAGCGAATCAACTTTAATTTTAGGACGTTTTCGTTGCGCCTTTGGTCCAAATGTGTCTGAAAATGCTTCTGTCTCCAGCATGTGCATTCTAGTCACCTAATTTATAATTAAAATTTGCAACAAGTGAGTTGATGCACCTAACATCAAGTCAAATAAGATGGCAAAGCATGCACATAATTGATACCTTGGCAGCATCAGCGAGCAAAGTCATAGGTAATTTATTCTGCCGTAATAAAACTTGATATGGATCATTAACTTTAGCCCCTAAACTTTCCCGGAAATCTTCCAGTTGTTTCTGGCCGATTACCCGAGTATTTCCTTTTGTGTTCAATTGAAAATTATTACTGTAAAGATGATGATCACGATTTATAAAGAACAAGATTTCAATTAAATATATTATTGACAATCGATCAAGTAAATCTTGCAATTGTCATCATCGTAAGAAAGCTCATATTTAAGAATTCGTTTCATATTTGGCCATCGATGATTCATTATCCAATGACCAGCAAAGAATAAATAAGACATACCAAACCACCGCCTATCTGGTTGAACTCTAGCAGAAGGCTTAACACGACTTTGAAACGGCGCGTCTTTAATAATTTTTCCTTTACTATCACGTATAGCAGTTCCGCCTTTAAGCATGTTAACAAACTTTACTTTTTTTGCATCTCGATAAAAGTTTTCTCCTTTTACTCGTAGGTTACCCGCAGCAACGGGACCTGAAGACGATGAGACCGCTGCTTGCTTAGCAGCAATTCTGTTCTTTTCTTTTTTGGCTTTACCCATATTTTTTATTTTTTGTTTTTGGTGTTTTTAGCAGAAAAAAAATTTTTTTTCCAATTGGTTGTTTCACGATCTATTGATCTACATGTTATACTGTGCCGCGTCATCTACACATTTTTTTGGAAATACTCTTTAATCATTAACAAAATAATGGTATATATTATGTTTAGTGAATTCCTTAAGAGAAGACGAAAACAAACTTATTCATTTCTTAAATAGGCAACACAGTCTCTTCGCGTTGTTCCTTCTTCTCACCCAGGAGAAGGTTCCTCTTCGAAAAGTATAGCATCGACTGCAAATTCTTTTGGTGTTCATGATACTTTTCGTCTTGGTACGAGGTCTATTGCTAATGAACTTTTGCCTAGTCATCCTCTTGAAAGAAGACTTGACCAGGTAAAATAATCCTTGTTTCTAGATTATATAACAAAAAGAAAGAATGTTTTTAGAATAACGCGTACCTCCGAATGATATAAATGAATAGTGGAATCAAACTCAAATAAACCTTAAACTCACTATGGAAAGGCGAATCTATGGTATCCATGCACCAATAAGACACCTAATGGAAAGAAACATTGTATCAAAGGTAATAAAAGATAAGCAAAGTTCAATCGTTGATTAAATACTAAAATTTTTTCGTTTCTCCCTATTATACAGGTTCAACGCGCACCAATTTTACCCTCATCCAATTTAGCTTTAGACATTCTCATGGGTAAAGACGAGACGATTGAATTCGATGATTTCTTGAATGGTATTTGTCGTTATTATTAAGGAATCTTTCTTTTATTGCGTATAATAATAACCCATTAACTCATTTAATAGATCCAGAATTATCAATTGAGCCAATGGATTTACATGCTTCGATGGAACATAAATTGGGAATTAAGTTCTAATTCTGATTTAGATATTTTTTTTTTTTTTAATTTACTGCTTAACAAACGAATCAAATATGATTCATTGTTGTATTAGATTTAAATATTCGCAAATTTTCGATCATACGTATCGAGAATAAAGTTCTTGAAATTTTGATATGCAGTATCAAGATCATCATTAACAATTATCAAATCATGAGCACCTTCTTGCTGTGAATAAGCAAGCTCTTCGTTGGCCACTTCAAGTCGAGATTTTATTGCATCTTCACTTTCGGTCCCTCGTCCACGTAATCGTTCTTCAAGAATTTTTAGTGAAGGAGGAGAGACGAATAGAAATTTTGCATCTAATTCATCTCGTTTTCGCTTTACCGCTTTAACTCCCTAAATTTTTTATTATTATTTTATTAATTTTACCCCAGCATAATGTTTAATCATTTCTGTTTGGTTACTTACATTTAATTCAATATCCAAGATACAAATCTTTCCTGAATCTTCTACATCACGAACAGCTTTCACACTTGTTCCATACAAATTCCCCGAGAATTCAGCATGTTCGATAAACGCGTTTTCATTTATGAGTTGACCGAATTGATCGCGTGTTACAAAATGATAACTTTTCCCGTCTTCTTCGCCAGGACGCGGTTTTCGCGTTGTATCTACGAAAAACAGTTAGCAATCAAAAAAATCAAAAAGTAAAGTATGAAATGTCGAGTTAAAGAAAGTAAAAAGAACAAACTTTCGTACGAGAAACACTGTATCCAAACTTGTTTGGGTGTTCTTCGAATAGCTTATTTAGTAAGGTTGACTTTCCGGAACCTTTTTGGAAAAAAAATTCATCAATAATCCTTGCAAATTCATGAAACTTGGAGAATTTGAGTTAGTCATTAAACCTGAGGGTCCTGATACAACTATTACCACCGGTCGATATGCTAAGTAAAAAAGTGTAAGGAATTTAATTTTCGCATTTTTCTTCCATTTCGACACTTTATAAATTTTAATTACCGAACTGAGACACATTAGACATTATAGTAGCAGAAACGAGATGGAAAAGTGGTATTTTTTTAAGGTTACTCTGCACGCGGAACGTTCTACCGAACATTTAACGTTAAACTTTGTGTCTTTGTACAAGTGTTTTTGTATCAATGCACCCCGCAATTATGGTGACCGCTACATGCAAATGAACTATGCGATTTGCAAGGAAGATCATGAAGAAAATGAATCTATCTGTTTATTTGCTAATATCAACAATAATATTATTGTTTGCGCTCTTCACTTATCGATTCTACAAAGTTTTACCTGCAACATTGAAACGAGAAAAACACTACAATCCAAAGAAACGATTATCTTGCAAAACATGTATTATATTAGGTTCAGGTAAATTAAATATATGCTAGATATTTGTCATTATAAACAGCATCTGCAAATTTGTCCTACATAATTATTAAATCATGCAAAAGGCGGCCACACGATGGAAATGTTTCAACTTTTAAAGAAAATAAATCACCAAAAATATCAACCGCGTCTATACATAATGGCTGATAACGACGAATTGAGTGAAAGAAAAGCGCATGAATTCGAGAAGTGGAAGGGCGGGGTAAAAGGTATCGATGTATGTATGTATTATTATTCTTTGATGAATGTTTTTACTTTTCCGCTCGACTTTTCTAAAAAGCCTAAAGTATCAAATCAGAAAAATACCACGAGCCAGAAAAGTAGGTCAATCGTGGTTGACTACACCAATATCGGTGATTAGAGCCTTGGTACCATCGTTAACTTTGATGCTCTTTGAATTACCTGATCTTGTAAGTTGCTTATTGTCATTATGTAGTTTTCCACCTGAAAAATTGTAACACGATTAACAACTGACTACTATATCTATATTTAGATTATATGTAATGGTCCAGGAAGTTGCATCCCTATTTGCGTTATATCTTATATTCCAAGAGTAAGTTTAAATAAAGATTAATTGTTCGGTTTATTAATTATTTATCATTTTTGCCGTTTGCCTCACAAAGATCCTCGGAATAAAACATGTTCGTATAATATATATTGAATCATTTGCGCGTGTAAATTCATTATCACTGTCTGGACGACTTTTACTCAACTTTGTTGATCGGTTTTTGGTTCAGTGGCCATATCTTGCGCAAAAGTATCCTGAAAAAGCAGAGTATTTTGGTGTTTTGGTTTAATGCTACAAGTTCAAAAAAAAATGACCAATTAGCGAATGCAAACGATGAATCACGTGATTACACGTGTTACATAACGATAAATAAAATCTTTGCTTTTAAATGTCATAAAAATGTTCGATCAGAATTATTTCCAGTTTTTCCGATCATATGGTCAGTCAGTACTAGATTTCATACTTAATGCTTAACGTTAAGAAATTTAAAGTTTAAGGAACATTAAAGGGATTTCCGGATGATAAACCCCCATACTTGAGGAGTTAGCCAATTTAGCATTAGTTAAAATGTTAATTGCGGAAGAGAGAATTTCGACACCATAAGTTCCCACGTCTTTTTAACTCTCATTTAGACAGTTTATTTACAATTGTACTGAATTACTATTAAAATATCAATGGATCAGGGAACAAAGTGGAAAATAGAAAACATTCGGGCGGAGTGGGGTAATGAATACAGATTTTCTACATATAAAAGACTAACTTGTTTTGGTGACAAGGACAAGAAGGACGAACTCGGGGGACGCCAAATAAAAATATTTTGGAAAAGTTGTGTACCAATCTTATAAAAGAATATCATTTATCGACAACAATGTGGAGAACGCAAAACCAAATCATTCGTGCAGAGCGATTTTCGCCGTGGATTTAACATAAGTTGAAATAAATAATGATCGATTTGGGAAATCACCGTAATTAAGGAAAACGCCGAAAGAAATTAAAATTTATCATCACCATAAGAGAAATGGGGAAAAGCTTGTGAAAAAATGCAAATAGCATAAAAAAATTACGACGCCATGCTGTAGACCACACATTCGAGCGTTCTACTACTTGTTTGTTCTGCACGCGTCCGTCGAATTGGTGATTGATTATCCGGAAACGACAATTGAAATGCTATCGCTATCAAGAAGTGTATCGAATCTTGCTGAACTTTGTTTTGCGTTCTTGACAGAAAATACAAAGGATAAAGGAGAAAAGGAAACGATGGGTTTATGATTCATTGACTAAAAACGGAAAATGCAATTGTATGCAATTGCATAATCTTTTCATGCATAACACAGCATACACATTCATTCTATTCACAGTTATATGCAGGGTGATTTAATGTTACTTTTTATGAATGAAATGGGATTGGCGAAAAAGTGTACAATGCTCACAGTGATTGATGATAAAAAGAAAGAAATCGCAAGAAAAGACGAATAACGAAGAAAATTATTATTAATTACTAAAATTGAAAATGATGTAATTCACGCTAAAAAAGGATAATAATATCCACGCTCGATGAAATTTTTAAAAAACGGTATGAAATGTAACGACGACCGAATAATTCTTGTATTGCCAGTATTGATGGTAATTGTAGTTACGTAGTAATACGAATATTTGAAATTTCATTGATGCATTCATGCATTCCTATTCGTAACGAACAACAATATCTGCTATTGTGGCATTTCTTGTTTCTTTTCCCGTTTTCTTCTTTTTTTGGCGTTATTATTCAACTGAAATCATTATCAACCTCCAGAAGAATACAAAAAAAATTAAAATCATAGCAAAAATTTTCTTCTCATAGACGTACGTACACACAGACACACTTGGATACTCGCGCACATAACACAGACACTTGTATAGACATATTTTATTAGTTTGTACAATGTATTCAGCCGATTTTAAGCACATAATAAAATTGAGAGCAGGTAAATATGATTTACTTTCCATTGATTATACATCCGGAAAACGAGCAAAAACTTCTCGAGTCTTGGGAAACTTTAAACGACAGGAAATCCAATCATGATACAGAACAAAGAACAAAATCAAAAAATTTTCTTTTCATTTAACCCAAATCTATCCAATTTAAAATTATCCTCTGTTGTTAAACACAGCTTCATTCTACGCAACCTTAATTTTTTTGACAGTGAATAATTAATAATTCCATAATAATTTTAATATTCGTATGCTGATTTCTTTGATCAAATAAAGTGTCTATGTAATTAATTTCGACATTTTCCTTTCAAAATTGCATAATCTCCAAATTCGTCTTCTAATTGAAAATCAAAATTCTAAATGCAAATTCAGTGATCATCAGAAAATCGGTCACTAAAATTAGCGACCCCAAAACCCACTGCGTAATGCGCAGTATTACCAAAATTAGGCGCATACTATTATACTGTAATAACTTATAAGAAGAGGGGGTTCGTCCCTTTTGACCTTTTAATTGAAGTTTCTCCTTTTTTTGTTGTTTCCCTTTGAACTTCTACTGCTGTTCTTACGTTTACCCTTTTACTTGTAATACATTAAATATATTAATATTTTAATGGTTGACATGTACACACTATAATAATAATAATAATAATAATATAATAATAATAAGAATAAGAATAATAATAATAATAATAATAATAATAATAATAATAATAATAATAATAATAATAATAATAATAATAATAATAATA
>CAJVPL010002175.1:0-10091 GCA_910591945.1 Ambispora gerdemannii
CCGACATTTTTGATTAGTGCTTCAAGCCAAATTTAAGCATTCGTTTTCCGTATATTTCACATTATTCGCATTTTTAATTTTCTTGTGTCGGATT
This sequence comes from Ambispora gerdemannii, assembly GCA_910591945.1. Classification (NCBI taxonomy): domain Eukaryota; kingdom Fungi; phylum Glomeromycota; class Glomeromycetes; order Archaeosporales; family Ambisporaceae; genus Ambispora; species Ambispora gerdemannii. The sequence goes on from CAJVPL010002175.1 coordinate 95, forward strand.
CGTTTTGCCGGACTGATAAAAAATTTATGCATTTTTATTAGTTAATCTAGAAAACCCGGTATGCAATCAACTAATCATTACTTGCATCCAATCAGAAACCTGGGGTGAATTAGTAAATGCGTGATTTCGTGTATTCGGTATATATATATATCGTTCATTCGGGATTTCGTTCATTCGGTATGCTTTTCATTCGAGATTTCGTCCTTTCGGTATGCTGTTCATGCGGGATTTCGTGCTTTCAGTATACTGTTCATTCGGATTTCGTCCTTTCATCATGATTTCCCACAATAAATTTTACTTTTGCATGTATCAATTTTCAAGTTGGATAAATAATTTTTACTTTGATAACGTGGATTTCACCGCATAATTTGAACAATGATTTATTATAGACCTCAATCCGTTATATCGGCTTTCACTATGTATATCGTATCTTAAGCAATAGCCACTTCACAAGAGCACTTTTAACAAAAATTCTGTCACAAAAAATAAGGCCAGAAGATGCCAACAATTATAAGAGACTACAAGAGCTCTTTTTTTACGGAGAGCCTCAGAAGCATCTTTAAGAAACAATCCAAATGAAATTGTTCTCGTTAAAAAAATGTTTCGTACGCTTTTTTAACTTAAGAAATTTTTATTTTCTTTTACATGTGAAGAAATAATATCTTAAGAAATTATGGTAATTGGACTCGATGAAAAAAATGTCCTGATATTGTTTTTGGTGAATAACAAAATCAATCAATATGCAAATTGTGTGTGTATATATACGCTAATGTTTCGTGCTACATGATTATATTGTACATGTACCTTTCTGCCAATAATCAAATAATAATCCCAATTACTAAACTACTCAATATACCGAGATAGAATAGCAGCAAATATCATCATTATTCCACCAAATCGAATAACCCAAGCGACTCCACCAGTCTCATCTCCGTCATTCATGTCTTTTACAATCTTGAAAATTACTGAACTAATAAACGCGGTAGCAAATTGCGGTAACACAATGTACATATTGTGAACACCTAGTATCATCCCCGCATCGAATTCTGACGATGCTGTTGTGGCTGACAAAGATACAATTTCATCATTGTTTTCTCCACTATAAGTTTGTGAATTGGAGGATGCTGTTACTTCGACAATTGGTAGTTTGCCCTTTGCGATTGATGCATCTTGGTGGTGAGTATGTGATGGTGATAATTGTTCTTCAAGATCTGATGGTTTATCGAGCGAGGCGGTCGAATTTTCATTGCTCATGACGGCAGTAGTACCATTGACATCTTGTACGCATTCTTGATCGTTTCTACTGACAAATTCTCCTACAAGCGCATAAGGAACCCACATTGCGACTGCCCACGGAATACCCAAAACAGCGATTAACAGCATCGCCTGAGAAATAGTGCTCACAGCAAACGTCAAAAATGCTAATACTGCCACAATGAGATGTGACACCGTATAAATATTGTAGATGGTGAATGGATTTCTGGTCGGATAAGAGTTTGGCGTCAATTGTGGTAAAATCATACCAGCGACAAATGAGACTATGGAATAGAGTAATAAACAGAATGATCCATATCTCACGGCTGTCATAAGTTCGTCGTCGTCTTTGGGCGAGTAAATATCAACTATCCATGTTGTACTAATTTTTTGTTAAGTGTTAGAAATGTTGAAAATGTTAAAATAATTAATTATCATGGTTTACCTTTACCTATAAAATAGAAATGGGAACCATCCCATCCAAGCAAAAAATTGTACATTACAGACTTTTTGAATTGGTTCTGGAAAATAACGGACAGCTCGATATATATATAATAGGCTTTCTTTTAATGATCTGTATAATAGCAATAATAATAAGTGACATAAATCTATAAACAAATACTAATTAAATAATACAAAAAAAACATACTTTTCATCTCCATTAATAGGCACATGAACCTTCTCGGTTACACTCAAGCAAGTAATTATTAACGACGCAATCAACATAAAGATTGCAATATTACAAAGTCCCTTCATTTGACTACTTCCAAGCCATGGTAACCAAGATACCAAATTGATGAACCCGGTAAAATATCCTACGAAGTTTCCGATATGTATCATGCGTCCCGCCCAAGCATTCCCAATTTCTTGCTGCCAAAGTGGAGAAATATCGACAATGAGAGCTCGACAGGTTGCCATTATAGCGTTCAGAGAAAAGTCTAAGCAGTAGAATGAGATTACCGCTATCCAGATTGAAGCCCTTTTTAGCTTTTCGTAAAGAATAACGAAAAATATTTTTATTTAGTCTTTCGTAATCACCATTCAATTTAGAATTAAACATGCGCGTACCTCATTATCCAAGAAATAACTTCTCCGCGACAAAAAGAACGCTGCCAATTCATTCGAATAAGCGACGCCAAGCAACGACAGACAAACAAGTATTCCACTGAAAATCATAACTGGTCGACGCCTTCCATGTTTGAATGTACTTTTATCGCTGAACGCTCCAATCACCGGTTGTACTATTAGCCCCGATAACGGGCCCGCAAGCCAAACAAGCGCGATCAGGTCTTTTGATAGTCCTAGGGAATGGAGGTAAGGAGTTCCATAACTTTTTGTTGTTTAGTTCGAGGAGTGTGAGCGCGAGTTGATATTTTAGAATGGGTCCGCCGAAAAATAGTTGAATATTGTTTATAGTATATATATAATATTTAGCTCAACAAATTATAAAATGCAATACTTGAAGAATCCCTCGCCCAGCACATCTTCATTATCATCCCGCCTCCCAGTAAATCAAAATCACAGCACGATTTATATTGACTTCGAATGGGAACAAATAGACCATAAAAAAACAACAAATATAGAGGAAAATTAAATATAGGAAGGTACTCACGCAAACTCCACTGTCCCTAATATTATTATTTTATTATTCAATAAATTAAAATATAGAAATTATAAAGTTTTATATTGTTATTTATTGGAAATGATAAAGAATTGAAGGAGAAAATAATAAGAAATCAAACTTTTTTTTGTTCGATCAAGAACACGACGCATAGAAAACCAAAATAACAAACAGTGAATTAGGAGAAACAACAGTAGAAAGAAAAGTTTGATAAACCGAACGCAGTTAAACTCGTTTTTTGTTTATTTACTAAACTATAAAAAGAAATCAAACGCAACTATAATTCTTTTTATTAAAATTAACGAAAATCAACCATTTCAATTTTTTGAATTTATATGCCATATTACTTTTGTTCATTATAGCGTAGTTGTCATTGCAGAATATTAAAATACCAAGAATACTTACAAGTAAACTGTATGCCAGCCATACACATAGTCAATTTCATCATATCCCAAGTATTCAAGTCTCTGATTGAAATTTGACTAGCGGTTTCGTTCATGTAACCATAAGAAGGCACAGGCACCTTAAGGTGGTCTCCGAGCAACGGTTTTCTGTGATCCTGAGACGTTGTCATTACTACGTTTACCTTTGTGATTAATTATGTTACTACTTTTACTGCAAATATAATGTAAGTTGTGCATTAGCAGGCGAAAAGAATCAGCCAGCTTTATTTATTGTTTAAGAGACAAAAAAAATAAGTAATGGTCGTTAAATAGTATAAGTAATAGACATAACAAAAGAGATTTAATCTTACTTTTCGAAAAACAGAACAAACCCTCGTTCAAGTTTGACAAAGTCACTTTATAGATTGGGGATACTATGTATTACATAATATCACACAATTATATCATGCGTATACCAATACGGGAACTTTGGATGGGGTATACCGATACGGTACATATTAGATCAAACGAATAAGCCATCCATACAGCCGGTCGGCATTCTCAAGCTGTTATATTAACATTAACAAATAAATTGTACATGTTGCGAAATGTCTGTTGATAACGTTGTCAAGGTACATATTTAGCAAAAGAAAAATTTTTACAGGAACCCTATTTTTAATTTTATTCAATTTTCGTTATCGCTTTCAAAGGTTGCTAATATATCAGCCTTGGTAACCGAACCAATTTTGAGACAATTATTTGAATATTTGGGTGAAGTCATTAATCTAAAATTACATAACAGGTTTTTTTGCAAATTCTTATTTACCTTGATACTTATTTCTTCTAAATCTTTAACAATGCGATATACTAATTTAAAGCTTAATTGAAAAGTCCTCATGGAGATGGTGTGCAAGAATGCATCGTGGAATTCAAAGACACCTCGTCTGCGATAACAGCACTTCACCTCACTGGTGTTGAATTAGGAGATCGTACTTTAATGGTCTCTTCAACCACTGCGCCAGCCGGGATAAATGACTATACAAATCCATTTCAACAACAAATCCCACCACTATTGACAGCAATAACGCCACCGAGACCTCCGCCGTCGATGAAACAAATACAGTCAATCCCACCAAAACCGATGGCCGCTGTAGTTTCAGCAGCATCGATTCAACCAATATCGGCGAGCTCACTTGCTGTGATTCGTGCAAATCCGGCCATTTCACCGACAGTCGCGCAATTTGATCCCGCGAAAGCTGAGGAGATATCGAGAACGGTTTATATTGGGAATATTAATTCTTCGATATCTGAACCGGAATTGACGCAGTTTTTTTCGGCTTGTGGACCGGTCGCTTATGTCAAGATGGCTGGAGATCCGGCTCAACCTACTAGATTTGCCTTTTTGGAGTTTGCTACTTATGAGGGCGCGCAGGCTGCTATGCAGATGAACGGCGTTATGCTTGGAGAGAGACCTTTAAAGTGAGATCTTATTTAAACATATTGAATAAATTATAATTCTTGTCGACCTAAGCTGTTGTGATTTGTTTCCAGGGTAAACCATTCAAAGAATGCTATCAATAAAACACCGAAGAAAAATGATGCTCCTGATGTTCAAGCGACTATGCGACGAGTTCGTGAAGCTCAGGCAAGAATTCAAAGCCGTTTGAGCACCAGTGAGACGACCCAACCTGACGATAGTCCTAATGGTAGTGCTCCATTGGAAGATATTGTAATGGAAGATGCTTCTCCTGTCCCTGATGTAAAAACTAGAAGACGTAGCAGTTCCAGGTCTATTAAACAAAATGGAAGTAAATCCAGATCCAGAAGTATAAGCAGAGTTAGACGACGTAGATCGAGATCAAGAGATAGAGGTAAAAAATGCTTTTTTGTCAAAATGTTAGGTTTTTGGAGACTAAAATTTTAAATTCAATTTATTATTAAAGACCTTGCTTTAGACTATCATTATCGCCATCGGCGTTCTCGTAGTCGTTCAAAAGACCGTTTTCGAGGTGCGTTTATTATCAGATTGTTTAATTTGAACGAAGAATTACTAAACTGTTATTTCTTAGGTGATCGCTACCGTGATCGTGACCGTGATCGTGATCGTGACCGTGATCGTGATCGTGATAGAGACCGAGATCGGGATCGTGATCGGGAGCGAGAAAAGGAAAGGGAAAAAGATCGGGATAAAGATCGCGAGAGGGAACGAGAACGCGAAAAAGAAAAAGATCGTAGTAAAGATAAGGACAAAGATCGGGAGAGAGAAAGAGAAAAGGATCGGAAAGAGCGAGAGAAAGAGAGGAATCGAAAGGAGCGTGAGAAGGATCGAGAAAGAGAAAGGGACAAGGAAAGAGATAAGGAAAGAGATAAAGAACGAGAAAGGGATAGAGAACGGGATAAAGATAGAGAACGAGAGAGGGAAAGGGATAAAGATAAAGACAGAGAACGAGAAAGTGAAAAAGATAAAGTACGAGAAGTCGAGAAGGGAGACAGGGATAAAGAACGGGAACGAGAAAAGGATAAAGATCGAGAACGAGAAAGAGATAAAGAACGAGAAAAGGATAAAGAAAGAGAACAAGAGCGTGATAGGGATCGGGATCGTGATCGTGATAGGGATAGGGATCGTGATAGAGATCATGAACGAGATAGGGGAAGAGAAAGAGATAAAGACCGTGATAAAGACCGTGAACGGGAAAGAGATAGAGAACGAGAAAGAGATCGCGATCGCGATCGAGGCAAAGAAAAAGATAAGGATAAAGATAGGGATAGAGAACGTGAGAAAGAACGTCGTGGGTCAAAAAGGTCAGGATCTCGGTCTCCGTCTGCAAGTCGTCGTCGCTAAATCTACACCAATAGATACAATACAACTGTCGTTACTATCACTACTCACTATTAATTACATCATCACATTAGGCATAAAGTTTCCTAACTTGTTAATTATTCAAAAATATTTGAGCTATGTAATTTCTGGTTGTTTGTAAAAGACAGCATCTTCAAAAATATAGATTGATTCATACAAAATTTTTAAATAATTTAATCTAATACCTTTGTTTAAAATGTTATGTGTAGACACATAATTTTAATAATAGTGTATATTATAAATAATTACATTTTCGTAAATCCAGCTCGCCCATCTATATACTAAGTACAAAAAGATGCGGCTAACCATAGTATTTTACACTTCTATCAGTTTTAATCACAACAAAATGATTAATTCAATTCAAATAAAATCAATAAATAAAAAATAGTCAAATTTTAATGAATAGAGGAATCAAGCTATATTCGCTAAATAATCTTTAACTTCAGACGGCGTCAACTTTCTAAACTTTGGAGGATCCTTTTCATTTACATAGTTTGCCTGTCCACCATCGATTACTCCAATCTCAATTGAATTCTCAGTCATTTGTCCTTCGAATCCTTCCTTTAGGGTGAGAATTGCAGTGTGTATCGCGTCTTCGATTCCAATGTCATCGCTGTATCTGAATTTGAGGTTTTAACATTTAATTTCAGTAGACTGAAAGAGAAGTTTAGTTAATTAGGGAACAGCGTTAAAAAAACCTTTTTTCCAGAAATGTTTTTGCATTAATCATGTTTTTCCCAATTGCGGATGCCTTCCATGCCCAGTAAGTACCAGACGGGTCAACTTGATAAAGAGATGAACCTGTCTCGTCATAGCCTGCTACAAGTAAGGATACGCCAAATGGTCGAACTCCACTATAATAATCATAATGAAAATAAGAATAATTGTATTAATCAATAATATTATAATATTATAATAATATAAATCTATAATTCTTCATTTTATATATAAATAATAATTCCAGTAACATGCAACGCACCCACTCTGCGTATACTCTTGCATAACACTCGCCACCTCTTTCACCAGAATCCCTGTTGGCGGATATTCACGATACACTTGCTTATATTTCTGCGCAGCTTTCCGTGCTTTTGTGACCAACACCCGAAAATCTCCGCCCATTCCAGAATATACGATCCCGATATTTGGGCAGATGACCGCGACTTTTTCGAGAGAGGAATCGTCGATAAGCGGAGATGGGGTCTTTTTTTCAGTGGCAATCACGACACCATTTGTTGCTTTTTTTAATTTTGGACAAATTGAATAATTTTTTTTAAAGCATCAATGACTTCAAAGATTGATAGAATTGATTTAAATTTAAACGAATTAAAAAAAAACAAATCAAATTAACGATCTTGACGATGATACCTTTTATCCCGATACTTGTAACCCCAGCAGCCACGGCATTCAACGCATACTCAATTTGGACTAACTTGCCAGAAGGCGAAAAAGTTGTCAATGAAAAACTATGTGCACATATTTTAATGCAATAAATGAATAAAAATCAAAGTAAAAAAGCAGATAAAATTAGATCGAACTTCTATAATGGAATAATGACAAAGAAAAAATAGGACATGTTTAAATTGGCTTTCTCTCATTTTTTGCCTCATGAACAAAGCTATATGGTATTGTTAGATGGTATGGTTACTATTTTTACATAATTACCTGTAACGATCTGTCATTGTTATCTGTCTTTAATAATGGTAATAACTTGTTATTAAAACATATGAATTCTGAAAATTTTAGAAATGCAAAGAATAATAAAACTTTTATTTATCTTACGTGTTAAAGCGGTACAGATAAGCCACAATCCACTACCCCAGCTCGATTTTCCCTTCACATGATTTTTCCGATCTCGAAACTAATGAAATTCGCACAAGAAAATGAACAATGCTAAAAATACGGGAAATAGATGTAAATCTAACTTGTAGCACTAATAAAGAATGACGGGAAGACAATTTTACATATAATCTTACTCCAGCTCTATAATTGTTGTGGCTGAAAAAATCGGATTATAAAATCACGTGAAGAAAAATTCGATTGTGGATAATCCTGAAATTTTGTCAATTCCGAAAAATTCTACTGTAATATTAATTAATATTAGAAGGTTAACTCCTCCGACGTAACCACCAAAATTCGAACATGTGACTTAATGTGGCTTATATATCACAAACATATAATATATATAACTTATAATTACATGATCTAATTTAATCCTTTAATCTTTCGATTCCACTAAAGCCAGATAATATCATGTGATTTTGAATTCGATCCGGATCTAGATCATGTGAAAATTTCACGTGATAAGTAATAATTGGCTGAATAATTTTGATCAACAAATAATCATAATAAGATAATTTCATGTGATAATAGCCAATAAAAATACTAGTATTGGCTCATAAGCTTTAATATTGAATAAATTCATACTAAAAATACTAATCATAAAGTTTGCGAAAAAAAATTTATTTATAATTTACTTAATTATTAATTGTTATAATTAAGATTAAATCTGGTTAATATTAAAATCGATCAATGAAATTAGATAATATGTAAAATTAATTGATTAATAAAATATACTAATTTTAATATTAGTCAAATTTTAATATTAACTATTATAATAACTTTTATTAAAGAACTTGATAATCAAAAAATCTAATAATTTTTTTATACTAAAATAATATATTATATAATTTATTTTGTTTTATTTTAATTGAATAATTAATTTATATATCACATTTTTTTATTTTATATTATTTATATTTTATTTATATTATTTTAATTATATTTATATTATAATTAAAGTTCAATAAAGCAAATTTCTAATAAAACAAACTTGTATTAAGATGAAAAATTTTTAGAAATCAATCTATTAATAAAGAGCTTGATATAATATAAATAATACTTTATAATATTAAGCAAAATTTATTTTTGAATAATCTGAAATCTTTGATTTATTAACTTTAACTATATTTTATATTATTATTAATATTTTTATTTTAAATAAAAATTAATTAATATTATCATGATATAATATTTAATAAATGATTTTATTAGATAATAAAAATTTTATTTATTATTAAATTATAATTATTAATATTTTATTGGATAATTATTTTTAATAAGCTATTATTTTATTATGTATTAATATCTTAGATATTATTGATTCTTAAACTTATATTAATAATATTAATACTTGTATTAATATTAAGAATACTATTATTCAAGTTCTTTTAATAGTATTTATATAGCAAAAAATCTTTAATAGGTCTCTTCTTACAGTTATAAGAAGAGTTAATGAGTCAAGTTAAGTTTATAATTAAGAAGATTATATATTATAAGTTTAAAATAGTTTTATTAACAAAGCTTTTTTATTATTATATTTTTCACTATTACTACCTCAATCAACACTCTGCATATAGATTATACAAGTATATAATACAAAAATAACAATATTACTAAATTATTTCAAGTCTATAATCAAAATGAAAGGAGAATTATAAGATATAATACTTGTCATATATAATTAAAAATGATGTTTTTTCTTATTTTGCTATGAAAAAAATTGAAAATATATGAAAATTTACAAATATACAGTTTTATATATTGCAATTAAGTTAATTTAAGACTACTTATAGAATAATTTATTATAATTATCTGATCAAATTCTAATAGTATACTTTAAATAAAACAAAGTTAATTAATCTAAATGATAATTTTTTTATTACGTTATAAAAATTAATCAAAAATATATAAAAATTTAAATATATACACTTTAATATATTGCAAACAAGTTTTTTTAAGATAACTTAGTATTTTAATATTAAAAAAGCTAAAAGAAAATTTTTTAATTAAATTTAATTTATAATATTATATCAAAATTAA
>CAJVPL010002176.1:0-10091 GCA_910591945.1 Ambispora gerdemannii
TCAAATTTGATATGTTTGTTGGTAAACTTTAATATAGTCTTGGCATTGTAAAACCTGTACATAATATTTTAATATAGGTTTCAGCAAGCGACCTTATTATATTTGTAACAAGTCCAAGTTTTACTATGGTTCAGTATTCAAGCTAAACCAAATAATTAATTAAATTAATTAGTTCAAAAAATGTCTTTGATGATGTTAATTAACATTAACCGGATGTACAGAATTTTTCAGATAGCGATAGTACATGATGATGTTTATTGTATATAAAAAATATAAAATATGTCATCAAATAAACCAATAATTTGTCGATCTGAAAAACCCACAATTTTGCAAAGTGAGGGGTAAAATGGGAGAAAATGTATTTAAGGAGAACAGAGAGCTTTCTGCAATATTATAAATCGATCTTTGATCACAATGATATCATTGATGATTGATGATGATGCTGATGCTGAGTTGATGCTGATGTTGATGCTGAGTTGATGCTGAGTTGATGCTGATGTTGATGCTGATGTTGATGCTGATGTTGATGCTGATGCTGATGTTGATGCTGATGTTGATGTTGATGCTGATGTTGCTCATGATGATTCTTTTCTTCTTTTCTTTTTCTTTTTTTCTTCTTTTCTTTTTTCTTTTCTTTTTTTATTTCGTTTTTTTTTTTTGGTTAAAAGGGCGTGGGTTACCTTTTTTTGCGCGTAAATAACTTTGAAATTAAACTGATATTAATGTATAACGATAACGTTTGCGTTCTCGATCTGCTGGACCAATAATGAAAGCCTTAATATATTTAAAAGTTTTTCTGTGAATTTTTTCGGCCCACTGATATTTGTAGCTGTATTTTAGAATTAAATACAAGTTTCGTAATGCATTGTAATCTGAATCTATTTTTGAAAAGCTTGATTGAATCAGAGTAACTTGTTTACATTTTAGATTTTTACCTCGTTTATAAACTCTCATGTAATTTGCTTTGAATTATCGACACAATTTATCATTTGTAACCGTGCAATAATGCCTTATAAATCTTTCCAAAATCTCGTTTAGTAAGATTTCAACATCAAAAGGGATTAATTCAAAAGAATTTTAGCATTTTCTCGTTTGAATTAGTTTTACGGATGTATAAATTGCATTGATTATGCTTCATTTATTTATCATTTTGAATTAAAAATAATTTTTTTATTTCTGCAAATGACCTCTATAATGTTTTATCGATTGTAAAATCTAACCTTCTCTTTTATTATCTGTTTACATACGCACAAAGATTTTGTTTTGTAGAGTAAGAAATCTAATACAAGGGGATCGGGAAGAACATTTAAAGGATTTGGATACTTAAAACTATATCATGGTAAAAGACAATATAACTCAAGATTGATTAGGCATGTGCCCCGGCCAAATTCATCGTGGGTGTCAAATTCGAACTAACAGTTAATCATCCAAGTTAGAAATTTTGACACGTTGATAGAAAAGATGATTAGGGTTGTACCTCAGCACTAGAATTAAAAGATCAGTTTCTTGTTACTTTATCCAAATCGTGATTGAATATGCGACCTCAATAACAAGGTTTGGTTAAGGTTCATTCTGAAATCGTGAAAGCATGAATCTTAGCTTTGAAGCAATAGAAAGAAAAGTTGACCTTTCCATCACTTCCCGTTAGTGCAGGCACTCATGGTTCAGTGAGCGAAACGATACGTCGGCTTCTTTTCCAGAATTATCACTACGTGTTTCTTTAAGAAACAAATATTAGTTCAATGTTATAAACTCGTAAGTGTCAACTATTAACTTTCTCGGTTCTTAGATTTGTAAACTCGGCATCGGTCCCATCAACACTAATGCAAGCACTCCTTATCATTGTAGAAATCACACCAATAGTAACTTTATGTGAGTTTGATTAAAGTTCATAAATCACGACTTTATAATCGGACCATTCCCATAGATCATATTCCTCTAATGTAACTCCGTCAGCGAACGTGTATGGAAATCTTGATGTAATCAGCGAAAATTAGCTTATATCATCACTAGCTCATAAACTATTCAGTCCTTAATGATAACTTGGATTTTGCGCATTTCGACATGAGTGACGTACAAGGGCACATGATTCGGTTTGGAGAACGGGCTGGGTTTTTCCGTTTCTTGTCACGCCACCTCTTTGATACGACGAATTAGATTTTGGTCAATACTTACATCGTTTATATCTCCTTGTGGATGAATTCCAGTTTATCTTCGAATACATCGCAGCAAGGGATTTCTTCATATCACTCTCTTCCAAGAAAGTATCCTATATTTGTATGGGTACCTTTAAAGTCGTGGATTTGCTGGGCGATGGGGACCCGTTTCAACAAGGCCTCTTTCATCCAGATGCCATTCTTCACAATGGAAGAGATGGGTAAACTCTTCCGTTTATATAATGAGTTCTTTGATGAGAGCGTCCCGAACGATTTGCAGTCAATTATCGCATGCGATTCCGGCGTCCTTTATGATTCTATTGAAGCACTTTCGCGATTTCCGGCAGGATTCTGCGACCGCATGGAGCCTTGTATTGAAGGAAACCCTTGAATATTATCTGAATAGAACTCATCAAAAACTTAAGCATGCATTGCAAAACATGGATTCAGCCAACCTAGCCTATATCCGTGACCTCACGGCAATTAAAGATGAATCTTGGGAAATGAATTTACTCAAGCTCAGCGAGATTGACAATTATTTACTCAACATCGGTATTCTCGTGTCCTTGGCCAGAAATAAAGGAACTGCCGTTACGAACAGAGTTTCTTTCTCGAGCAATGTCATTTTTCGTGTTGTCTTCGAGATGGTCTGGCCGCAACCAAGGAAATCTTTACCAATACCAATGCAAGCTGTGACAGACCCTCTCCTCCTATTAATATACATTACGAAATATCACCCCGGCCACGATCGTAAATCCACATGTAAAAAACTTACATGGCCCGTCGGAAAAAGCCTTCCAAGCGGCGATTTTCTCTGTCTTGAATGTGCTGTTGCCAGCCTCAATGACGTGCTTGTTCGAAGTAAAAATCCGGTCTCATGAGGCCCTTAATCTGATGGTGATTGAAAAAGACACAAATTGGAGTGGTTATGAGTTCAAAGTCGGAAAATTATCTGCGGCCGAGTTCAAAGCGCCAGTGGAACAGTTTAAAAGATATGCTGAATACTTTAATATGAATATATAGTTGGTTAATTTCTACCACGATGATGGCTCAACTCCGGCTGCAATTTGTGTGTGATCCAAAAACGTCACCTTAGTGAATGTCAAGCATAATGCGGAATGTACCAAATTTACTGTTTATGTATTTGATCAAGAGACGCATATCAATGTCTCATGAAGATGTGAACTATATACGTCAATTCATAGTTGTAGTATCTCTTAGGTGTAGTAGCCTCATTAAATTCACTGCATTTGTCAGCATAACGATGAATTAAATGTCACCTATTAGAAGTGAAACAAATGTCAGAATGAAACTATACTTCAAATATTTTAAAAATAAAATTATTGTTCTTAACTAAATAGGTACCAATCTTAATTGTAAATTACAATTTTTATATCTTCAAAGAAAATATTTTTTTATATTTTCAAAGAAAAAATTTCATTTATGCTACGATCTTCAAAGAATTTTTTGTTACCTTTCAAAGAAAACATGTTGGTATACATGGATACGATAATGTTATTGTTGATCCTTATTACAAAAAAACACAAAAGTCTCACGAAGATCCCTCAACGCCATCTCCTCCAGGCTCTTGCGTAGCGTGAAGGTGGGTTGCGCAGAGCCTATGAACCAGCAGTAGGATGCGTTCCGTCTATGCTTATCCTATTGTGAATTTGATATTTATATCAAAAATAAGAATACTTGAACTTCACTTGTTAACAATTGTGGGTTTTATTTGGAAAGATTTAACTTGATTGGCTAAAAAATCTATCATTTCTGACTGAGATCACCAGATCATGAGCAAAAATTCACAGTAAATCAGATACGTAGAGATTGTGACGTTATCATTTATATCGATAGTGAAACTTGCCTGAGTATTCGGAATTATAAAGTATATGTGATTGGTTAATATTGAAGTTGTTACATGTAACAATTTTCACAATTAGATTGATCCTTATTTTTTACTCTAATAAAAAAAATACTTAAAGTTGTTCATTATATCGATATTACATAACTGATATTTTTAATAAATTTTCTTTAATAAAAATTTCAGTTGCTTGTGGCGTCTACTGTGACAAATTATGGTATATTTTCTATCTTATTGAATGCGAATATTATGTGTGTATAAAATTGAGATTGACACGAAAATCAAATAATGTCTAACTAATTAGCTTGCGTAATTTTAGATGACTTAGAAACAATTTGCCAGTTATTTTATTTATCCAGTAAAACGAAATTCTGATCTCTTCATCCATGATGGTAAGCTCACATGATAATTTTTTGCTGGGTTTGATCCAGTGCCCTTTTGGTAGCTTGATCGAGAGATTCATTTTCCATCGGGATTTTGAATTCCATGACCACCACCATTATCAGATAGTCTCATACATATTAAACCTTCCAAGTCCTGCTTCTTGGTTTGAAATTATTTTAAATTCAAGCTGCTCAGTAATAAGATACAGAGTAGGTGAAGGCATGATAACATACAAAATCTTTTTCAGGTTTATCGATATGCTCAGATTGGTTCAAGTTTTATTAATTTATTCTTTCACTTAGAAAACACTTTGCAGATTTGGAATAATGAGTGACAGTGTTGAATTCTAATAGAATTTCTTGATATATGATAAAATAGTCTGTATAATATAGTATAATTCATAAGACTGAATCATTCTTAAGTATAAATTATTATAACTTTGGATTTTGATTTTTATTGCAATTCTAAGTATCTTAGTTCCATTTTCTTTGAACTTTAGTAAAGCTCTGTTCGGGTCGAGTCGGATCGGGTTTGAGGTCAACCCGAACCGATAATTTCGGGTCTGTTCGGATTCGGATTCGGATCGGGTTTGATCCGAAACTCGTAAAATAGTTTTTCGTTAATAACTTTTATTTTTACTAAAACACTTGTATTTTGTGTCTAAGTAGAGTTGTTCGGAATGTAATTGTGTATATACCCACAAATTTTTGTTTAATTCTAATCAATATTGAACGAGAAATAACGTTTTTTAGGCTGACCCCAATCCGACCCGACCCGGTTGGAGCACTAAACTTTAGCCAAAGTAATTTTGAAGAAGCTCAGTATTTTTTATTTATAACAAAACAAGATTATAATTAAAGTAAGTTAAATCTTGTTATAGTCCAGTGCAAAAAGATTTGCATCTCAAATAATTATTAATATATTTTTTTAAACTAAAATTTTAATTCTGTTTTATTTAATTAAAATAAATATATTTTAATTATATATATTTCATAAAAAACTTTTTTACTATTAATAACTTTTTTGAATTCTTATTTCATAAATTTTACTATATAAAATTTGATTAAAATTAATATTAAACATATATAATAAATAATTTAATTATTAAACTTTGAAACTTTATTTTGTAATAACTATTAATTCAATCTTTATGAAATATATAATATATTTTTATCAAATATATGGAATATGCTTGTATAATTTGAAGTTCTAACATTGCAAATTAATAAAATAATGCTTAAATGTATTTTTTAAAAAAATCATTTTTATTTTATTTTATTTTTTAGAAAAGTATTGTTTTATTATTGAATAAAAGTACAAAAAAATATTATAAATAGTTAATTTAAATTATTCTTTACTTAGTATAAAAAATTATAGAGTTTAGTTGGATTTTAAATGATTTTTATAAGAAGCAATTATTAATTTTTATTTTGAGATACAAATCTTTTTGTATTGGACTATAAGTTCTAATAAAAATCTTGTGATACAAATAACTTCAATCAGAAAAGCTTTTGTGAAAGAATTATTATTCTATATTCAATAAATTATAAAAATACTTGCTTTAAGCAATAATAGAAAAGATTTTTAAAGAATAAAATTATTCTATCATGTATTCATATTGAAAAATAATATTTGTAAGAACACTATACTCATTAACTAGAACAATGCATTTCTTTATGTGGTAAAATTTAAAATAATCAGATAGTTTTTTCAGGCTCTGGCTCAACTTGAGTTATATTTCTGTCTTATTCACCTTAAATAAATTTTTGATGTCCTCTTATTTAGATAAATTACAGTCTCAAACAGCATATCAAATCATATCTTAAGAGAAAAGTAAATGATCAGATATAGAAAAAATTGTTTTTGTGCAAATTGCTTGTTTTCTGTAGTAATAACTAATAGGAAATGTATGTGATAATATAAAGTATAAAACTAATTACTAGTAGTAACTAAAATGATTATCACATTTTTTATATAAAAACAAAAAGTTCATTTTTGATCATTGCACAACAAACTAACTCAACAATAATAAAATTTGATAAAACATAATAATAGATAACAGTGTTTTATCATAAATTTGTTGTTTTTCTTGTAAGACACCTGATATATTCATTCTTTATCACTATGGCTTCAAATAATATATTAAGATTGAATCTGTTTTGCATTAATTCAAAAAGTGATTTACCCTTACTAGGAATATAGTGATAGAAATTAATACTCAAAAGAATTGATATTTATATTTATATCAATCACATATTCTAAAGTTACCTTGATTAAATATCTTTCCTCTTCTTCCAACATGTTTTAAATATAGTATATATCATCTAAAGTTATTAAACATTTATATTTTATAAAGTGAATAAACTTCTTTACTAAGAAGTAAATACAAATTTAATTCATAAATATGATAGAATAGATCCTTTTTGAGTATATTTACGAATTAAATTTTGTATTTACTTCTTAATAAAAAAGATTATATATTTTATAAAATACAAAATATTTGATGACTTTAGATATTATGTATCATAGAACTTGATAAAAATTAATAATAATTTATGTAATTGTAAACGAGTGTGGCCAATTATAATTTCATTTTATCAGTAACTGGATAAAGATTTATTACTTTCTGAAAGTTATTTTATGATTCATATTAGTATGATGATAACAAAATTATTGTATAGAATATAAATATAATTTATTAAATACTTATCTATTTATTCATTTTTGCATTCACTAATAATATAAAAATCACTTTCATAGATTATTTTTTATAATAATCAAATATGAGTTTAGATTTAATTCTGTTTCAAATCACAATTTATGGGTGCAATTCCTATGTATCAATATCAGAATTATATAAAATCACTTTGCTATTAGAAATAATCAGAATATTTTTGCATCATTATTTGAAACACTGAAGAAATATGATATATAAAATCTAAAGTCATCAAATATTTATATTTTATAAAATATATAAACTTCTTTATTAAGAAGTAAATACAAAATTTAATCCATAAACATGCTCAGAAAGATCCTATTCTATCATATGCACAAATTAAATTTATATTTACTTCTTAGTAAAGAAGTTTATATATTTTATAAAATACAAATGTTTAATGATTTTAGATATTGTGCATTATAATATAGAAAAAGATGTGTGGATGACCAAATAAACAATCAATTTTATATGAAATCATAACAATTCAATAGTAGAAATCATATATTAATAAGAATTATTGATAATTATATGTTACTAAATTGCAGAATATTATAACTATCTTTACTATTTCAATCACTTCAATTTTTACTCTTAATTCCCATTGTAAATATTTATTTCGATATATGATGAAATTCCAGTTTGAATCTATTTACTCATATTTTTAGTTTGAGTAAATTATCACAGCATTATTTGATATACATGAATTCAAATAAATGAAGAATTGAGTTTCAATATTAGAAGATGAGGAACAATAAAAAAATATTATAAGTGAAAATAACATCATTGAAAAAAGATAACTCTGCTTTTTTGAGAGTGAGAATTGTCATGCATATTCGTCTTTTGATGAGTTATTATAAACAATAAATTTCTCATTGTGAATAGAGTTTGATTTCTATTTTATTTTTATCCTGTTTCACTGCATGATCTTTACTCTGCATTAAAATATTGTATTAATCACGCTTATAATAGTATTTGATACAAATAAGTAGCTTTAGCCAAAGAAATCATTAGGATTGAATTCTTTTAGGTGCAATGATATAATTTTTCACTAAATACTAAAGTAAATTCACTTTAAGAAGTCTTTCTTTGAGATGATCAGTACATATACATGCATATGTTTTAAATAAATAATACTGAAAGAATATTTTTATAGTTATCACTTTTCAAGACAATAATATAATGTGCAAAAATAAAAATTAAATTGTTTCCAATTATAATAGTTTTTGATCATACGCATAGAGTTCATCTTCTTGTATACTTATTGCATACAAGTACATTAGAGTTCAAATAGCAGAATACAGTACAGCTCCATGTGAGAATATGCAATAAAGTGCGTGCATTTCTGAAGAAGTAAATTGAAATATTAAAAATAAGTATTAAATTGTAAATAAAATTATTTATTACCACGTATATATTTTAAAATAAATTATATTAATATCATTATTACCATTTCTTTTATAAAGTAAATGTAAATATAATGCATTCAATCTCCATTGCTAAAGTTTTGAAACTGAATATATGATTGATTGCATTATTTGAACTTGCCAGTATATAGTATCAGAGCAATGATTCAGTTCCCATGTCAAATTGAATACTATATAAAAGATTGGAACCAAATTTATTGAGCAAAGTACCAAAGCATGAGCTATTGTTCTATTTAAAAACTAAATTTGTTTTTACAAGATTAGTTTTACAAATTATTATTAAATTAATGCCAAGTTATCACTATATTTACAAACGCATACATCACACTTTCAAGCTAAGCAAATTAAATTTGCAATTATGAAAAACTTCTCAACAAAACATAAATTAGATATATTTGAACATTTATTAAATCTTTAATCCAACACTTTTCGATATGGATGTGCAATTGTGGTAAGTATACATATAATGTATTGTATGTATGTATTCACTTTTCATTTGCAATCAAATTGTATAATGTAGTACATATTCTGTTTTTTTGCACATATCTAATTTATTAAAAAGTCACCATTTAAAGCAAAATTAATATATCAGATTTAAATTCATCTGTCACTATTAAAATATGACTCTTAACACAACAATAAGATCGATTTAATAAATGACTCTTCTAACGCTAACATACAAATGCATATCGATATCTGTCATAAATAGCTATAGCTTCTTTGCTATGAATTACGCTGATTAAATGATTTATTGAAATGGTAAATTTAAATCGATTTATTTATTGTCATTTCTTAAAAAGAGAACTATATCTTTATCATTTCTCATATACGCATAAGAATTTCAAATAAAAGCGTTCTGTCTTATTTTTTATACTTACATACACAAAAACAACAATATCCTTTTTATACACAAAATGGAGAGACTCTTCTTTTAACACATACATGACACGTCTCATTTTAATGCATGCTGTGAGTGTAGTGTTCCTGTGTCAATTTCATCAATTTACAGAAGTGAACGATAACTTTCACACATATGTATAAATCATCGGTTTTTAAATAAAATACTGCCATAACAATAAACTCAAAGATGGCATCTAAAACTTCGAATACTCATGATTGTAGTAAATCCAATCAAATGCATTGGAAACATATCAATATTGAAAATGTGTTAGAGATTAAATTCGAGCTAATGCAATTTTACGAGTTGATTTTTCGAAGTACGTAATATGCACAAGTTTGGTATGCACAAACGAAACATTTATTTTTTGTTTGATATCAGTCAATCATTTTATTAAGCTATTAATATTATATTCACATTTTCATCTAGATACGCAATGAAATGTCAAAATGATAAGAATTATCATACTTTGTCAATGCAATTACACTTTGATATCATTTAAAACTACAATCATTTTACAAGATTTAATTTTGAAACCTGAAAGATTAATTCTAAAACATAGCGAAAACATTAAAAAGTGTCGTTAATTTATTACATTAGTAGTTCATTATATAAAATAATTATTTTATAATTTAGTTAGTAACTA
>CAJVPL010002177.1:0-10089 GCA_910591945.1 Ambispora gerdemannii
AAAACACAACAAAAAAAAAAAAAGGAAGAAAGAGGAGAGGGAGGGGGGGGGGGGGCGGCGGGGAGAATATGAAAAAGAAAGCTAGTATGTAGTTTATTTATAATTGACTCAAAATTTATAATTGACTCAAAATTCCAGACATGAGTTTTTTATATCCATAGATTATTTGAAATTGTAATATTCATTAGTGTTCATGTTTGTTTTGTGTCTACGTTTATTATCCATCCTACAACGAATGCTATTTTTATAACAAAATTTGATATTCAAGACATGTGAGCGAATTAGAAGACATGATGGGGTAAGAGTTTCAAAGTTAAACTTTCCGATTTACAGCAAACAAAGAAAATTTCCGATTCGAGCGTTCAGCAGGATTTGCCATAATGGTCTTGCCAAGCTTTTTCTTGGCGAAAATTACTGAATGATGAGGCGAAAAAGTTACCTTCTTTCTCTTGTGATAAAAACATGTAGAAAGTAGACATAATAAACTGCGCCACATTTTTAATTGGACATATAAAACTATTTGTCCGATACTCTGAATGATTTTCTTTTTATATTTGCGTGTGCACTTTTTGAATCAATTAATTAATTAAATTCGTATTCCTTGTACCATCTTAAAACATTGTACTAGGTCATACAGTGGCTCTTCAAGAAATGAAACACGCGATCAAAATTTTTATCTCTGTCAATATTAATCTAAACAAAATTTTAAACCTCAAAACCTCTATTATGTTTTTGAACTAATGGACAACAGATTATTTTAATCATTTTGTAAAATTGAGTGATTTAAGTTAGATTTTTAAATTAGTAAATTTCGACCTACAGAACTTTTTTCCTAAGATTAAAAACCAAATTTGGATCACTAATTAAATATTTCTACTTACAAAGATTTAAGATCCCGAAGGCCCAAATCTAGCAAATAAATCATGCTCCTAGCAGAGATTCGGACTTCGGGATAAATTTTGTGCAGATTTTTATGAAATTGGTATGTAGGCGAGTAGGATTTGCCTTAGAAAAAAAGTTGTTCAATGCGAGAAATTTACTAATTTAAATTTTAATTTAAATCACTCACAAAATGGTTAAGATAATCTGTTGTCAAATTATACTAGAGGTTTCGAATTTAAAATGAATGTTTGTTTGAATTAATATTGACAGAGATAAATTTTGATCGCGTGTTCCATTTCTTGTAAGAGCCACTGTACGTATAAATAAATATAAAGTGGTATATTTAAAGAGAATCTTTTTTCTAGAGGGATGATTCTAGTTTATAGTTTAATATTTTAAATATGAAAATACCTTTACTTTTTTCATCTTGATATGCCATGACTCAATTACTGAATTATTAATAATTTAACTGATTTGAAATTATCTTTTCTTTATAATTATTATTATTTCTTTATAGTATTAATATTTAGTAATAGTAATATTACTTGCTAAAAAATTTTAATATGAAAATACTTACAAGCTGAAATTTTTATTTTATTAATATTACTATTTTTAAAATAAAAAAATATAGATAAAAAATAATAATTATAATTTTATATTTGATTAATCTATAATATTATCAAATAAATTTTCAATTTTATTTTTATATTTATTAATATCTAAATCATTGAAATTCTCATTTAAAAATTAATAAACCAATTGTCTTTATCTATTAACAAAAAGATATTTGATAACTAATTTTTTTTTGTTTTATTATTTATATTTATTACTTAATTATTTAATAAAATAAGATCAAAAATAATATTAATTGAATTAAAAGATTCTTTTTTTTTACAAATATTATGAAAGATACAACAACAAATAACAATATAAAATATAATTTTCACTTTTATTTCAATTAAATTATACAAAATTCTTCAATATGACTTAAATTAAAAGTATATTCAATTTTAATTCATGTTGTTGAGTATATGTAATTATAATATTTTTATGTTAATATTAATAACTATTATTTTGATATAGTATCAAAAACCAATTACTATTAGTATAATTACTATCACCTAAAATATATGATTTCACTAATCTTAAATATGAAGTATTAAATTTTGTATATAATAATAAATTTTGTAATATGTAAGAATCATATATTGCACTAGTTTATTTATAATAAATATTTATAAATTTATCTTGAAAATTGCATATGTCTTGTAAAATTATACTATAGAATTTTTTGTAATTAAAATAATTAATATTATCTTTAGATAGTGATTTAATTGGAATATGACTTATATTAATTATATTAATAACATATAAAAATTCTTTTATTAAATAAAAACTATTAATAAGCTTTTATTAATCATAATTTATAATTAGAAAACTAATTTAAAATAAATATTAGTGTTTTATATTACATTATATATATATATACATAAAAAATATTTAAAATTAAAAAATATCAGATTTTTTTTAAAAATTAATCTAAAATAGCTTGAATTATAATAATGAAAAGTTGATATACCAATATCTAAACATTAAGCAATAAATCAAAAAGTTTCTTTTGTTGCAAGTTATTATAAAGTTGCTACTAATTTTAAATGATTTGATAAATCATATAATCTATCAATACTTAATATTAATACAATTTCTTTTAAAAGTTATTCAAAAATACTTCTAGTAATTCTAAAATATTTTTTAAATTTATTATTTTCTCATTATATACAAATCTTAAAAAATCATTTTGTATTTTTCACTTTTTTGATATATTATTAAGATTTTTTTTGTTCATATTCAGTAATAGTTTGTAAAATTTATACAATTCCAGTTAAAATTTTCAAGTTGTCATTACTTGAACTATTGATAATACTTGAAAAACTATTATTTTCATATAATTATTCATAACTTGTTATTTTAATTAAAAAAATATATTTAATCTTGTTTACATATACTAAACAAGATGGATTATTTATAAATTAACCAATAAATTATTTAATCAAATTTTATCCAACAAAGATAAATTATTTATAGATTGATCAATAAATAGTTAAATTGAATTTTATTTAATTTTGTTCATATATACTGAACAAGATAAATTAGAAATTTGTATTACAATTTGTATTATATAAATAAATGAATCCAATCCAAAATTTAACATAAATATATCCATTATTCTTGAAAAAGCAAAATTGGATAACTATAAAAAGAATATAATTATAAAGAAATTTAACTATAATCAAATTTAAATACTTATAACTTTTTTAAAATTCTAATTAATAATTTGAGAGAGCTTATTCAAAAAACAATATTATTGATTTAGTTTTTCTAAATTTTATTTTATAAAGCTCTAATAAATTTTTAAAGTTACTCTATTTTTATTTTGGAGTTTAAATTTCTGGTATAAAATAAAAATATAGCTGAAATTGTTAAAAAAAATAAAATTGCAAGAAATCTAACAAAATTATCTGCTTTTTGAGTGAATTAATTGGATCAGCCAAATTAACAGGTTTATTTTGGATTAATATAACTATATAAATATGTCAAATATGGATGAGTAATGCTTTATATTAAATCAAATTACCTGATTTACATCAGATCTCTAAGAGATTCAGCTAAAGTACTAATTAAATGAAGAAACAAATCTAGTTACCACTTTGATTGACTATATATCATAGTGGGAGAGGTAAATGAATTAAGAAATGATAATTCGGAAATCGCAAATTCCAAGCAGCAGAAAAATATATGTATGTTTGAAATGATTTTATTTTTTTTGATCCACATTGAAAACAAATGGAATAAATTAACCATTATGTGAATTGAGTTGTGAAATGTTCATATTATAACCGTTTCTTTTTGTGTTCCTGTGAGGTTATGATCTTACAGGAACCCGATTTTTGTTGTAAAAATAAAAGTATTATTCCCTTCCCAATAAATGTGTATGACATGCGTATGTATATGAAACTCATCAAATCCACACGTAAATTAGAGATTACACTAATAAAACATGGAAGAATCGATTATAATCTATAAAATAAATGAAATAAAGTTCAATAATAAAATTATTTATTTACCTTTTAAATTATGCCAAATGAAAAGCGTAATGTGTCATGGTAGCCAACCGCTCCGCCGAAAAATTCAACGATAATCGCATAAACTCATTTGCGACCAACGGTTTCTTATCCAACAATTTCTCGTAATCCGAAGTTCGCATCTGCCATAATATACAATCCATATCAGCGTACAATGTTGCATCTCGTGGGCGATCCGCAAAGAACCCTAGTTCGCCGGCCATTGTGCCTGGTAATATGCTTTCGACTGGTTTTGCTTGGTCGCCTACTTCTGCTTTGAAGGTTGCACGAAGAAGTCCCCGTTCAACAAGGTAAAGACAGTCTGGTGCGTCACCTTGTTTCCAAAGACGTGCGCCTGATGGGACGCGAATTTCATGAAAGTATGGTGTAAGGAGATGAAAGAATTCATCGTTTTTATCGGATATATCTTGGAAGGTTTGTACTAGCAGTGCGAAGGGCTGGGTATGTGAATGCGCTTGACTATTTTCTAAAAGCAAGGATCATCATCAATATTAATAAATTTTATAAATGTGAATTTTGAAATACAAATTACATAGGTGCTTACCATCTTGTAAGGTCAATTGACCTGCCACCTGTACAAGCTTGTGTCGAGGTGAAGCAAAGTCCATTATGTCTTTTGGAGGAGAATGTGGCACTACTATCATATTAAAAAATGACCAATATAATTAACTTGATATCATAACCTTTAAAATTGAGTTTATATTGAACAAAGAAAATAATTTACCAAGTTCATTGGGAGAAGGTTCAGGTGGAGGAATAGCATTACGACGCACATAATAAGCTTTCAGCAACTTGTTCTCACACCACTCCAGTGCTTCATTGAAATTCTCAAAAGTTTGTAAATATTCGTTTGCCCCGTCAACTACCCACCACATGCCCACCGATATTAAGGCTTTTCCAACTTCAGACTCCCCTTGCACACCACACAACACCAGATACACATCTCTTGTCTGCAAAAGTCTTTGAATACGAATAAAAGCTTCAGCAGCACTGAAATCGAGTCCAGTCACAAGAAAAAAATCCACAATCAAGAATCGAATAGGATTCCTGCGCCATTCTTGTTGAGTCAACACCCTACGAATGGCATTCTCAACTCCGCTAATTGTTCCAAAAAACATGTATCCTTGTAATTTTATGGCAAAAATTTGGCTGCCAACATGTTTTAAGAATTTTTGTTGACGATAAAGGCGACGAACTGTGGATTTTACAGAGCTTCCAGAATAAGTGGCTCGAATCGCAGTTTTACGCGAATTCGAGACTACAAAGAAAACGCATGCCATGATAATTCCCAGGAATATACCCTCAATAAATCCGAACGCTGCCATTGCAATGACAATCACTGTGATGGTGATATATTCGAGCTTGTTCACAATTCCCCAGGTGTCAATCAACGCCTCTTTTAGCAGATCCAATCCTAGATGAAAAATGAGAGCACCGACAACCATCACTGGAATATAACCTACGATCCATGGGCCTACGAATAGAATGACCGCAGAGCCGGCGGCAAGCATTACACCAGCTACACGACTATCACCGCCCGTTTTTATGAAAAGTACAGAATTTGTATATACCAAGTAATCTACAGAAAAATAATCAATTCTGTATTAATATTATAGTAATGGAAATTTATCTTCAAATATAAATCTTACTTTGCACACTTCCAGCAAAACCTGATAGGATATTGGAAAAACCGTGGGCTACTAATTCACGGTTTGTGTTTACATTGTCCTCGCCAACTGAAACGCCGAGAGCCGGGATATTGATAGGAACGTGTAAAATACCTAATGACGGCAACAAAAAACGTAAATAAAATATTTTCAACAAAATACCTATAACCAAGATATATACCAAAGAAAGTCAATGCAAACATAGCGGGAACAGTCTGTACAAGAGCACCCCAATTTGTTTCTTTGAAATCTAAATGATTCAAATCAAGAATAAGGTTAATAATATTAGGAATAAGGATACTCGATAAAGTTTTAATTACAAAATCAGAATTACCATAATATGTATAGAATCGATACCAAGGAGCCTCGTCCTCAGGCAAAGGAAACACCCAATGATCATTTCTCAAGTCTTCCCATTTCAAACCAAATATATAAACGACTGAATAAAAGCACAGAGGTACAAGCATAAAAAAGAATGGGACGACAAGAGAATGATGGATTCTGCTATGAATATATCTCAATAATACAGCAAGCCCAAATGCCGAACCCCACAACGATAGTATATGTAAATTAAGAAATAATAATTTGAGGTTCTCCAAGTTGTATTCTAAATTTCCGTCGAGACCGGCTGCGACTTCAATCCCAGTAGCTACAAGAAACCAACCAACACCACCTTAAGATACGAATAAACCTTAATACGGTTAGTTTTTATATCAAGAATAAATATAAATTAGATACGAAAGTCCAAGGAACGATAACTTACCGATACATCCAACAAGAATATGCCGTGGGAAGAATTCAATTAAAGAGCCAAGCTTTTATTTATCACGAGAAAATAATTATGATCAGCCAACTAGATAAAAATCTCATCGATTCTTATTAATTATTATTATACAAGAATTCTTATATACCTTTAAGGCACCGAGCAAGAGAAATACACTTCCAGTGACGATTGTACTAAGTGCAAATGAAAGTATAGTTGTAGCGATAACTGACTTTGGATTATTTTCGCCCACTTCTCGGATAATAATTTCAGCCCTGTAAAAAGAAAAATATTAGTTTTAGACATTGACGCCCATTGACATTTGGTTAACAAAAGAAACCTTTTCTACTAAATAAATATATTTACATTATGTGTAAAAAAGGCACGACTTCAATCATCATACTTCCATTACCACCACCAAAAATACTTCCGCCAAGGGAGTAGACCAACTGAGATATGATGGTGCTAAGAAATGTAAAATTGTTGATTAGACTGCTACTTAAATATTATTATTAAAGAAAACCAAGGAGATGAAGTATACCTGACAAAAAACATAGAAACACCATCAGGTCCAAATTGACTGAAAATTGGTTGTGCAATGGGAAAAGTTATCATACCTAATATTAAGTCGAAATAAATACCATGCATTTTCTTAGGTATCTTTTACACTCGTAAGAATTGGTGCACAAGTAACACACACGTTACTTACCATAAGAAATGGCATCAAGTAAATTTAGTAGTAGTCCCAGGATAACTGCCGGTATATATGAGATTGGATTTAGAATCACTTGTTCAAAAATTAGCTGTGGAGTTATATGAACTTTTCGAGAGGGAAGTTCCTCTTCTACATAGAACGGAAGGTAACCCCAGTCATTGACACATGGTAACCACGAAAACCATGGTTTCTCTTCCCAAACTTCTTCGTCTAATGTATCGTCCTCAACCCCATCAGCATCATTCCCATAATTAGACGCTAAGCCCATTTGATTTTTCAATAATGGCTGATGCTCGTCATCTTTGTTCTCGTAAGAATGAGGTCGCCTTGTATATGGATCAACATCATCCGAAGGAGTTGGTGGTGTAACCTTGGTTGTTGGATTTGTATTTGTCTTCTTCGAATCAGATTCTGATTCCTCTTGAATCGTTGATATAAGATGCGGTTTTTGTGAATGTTCTCCTTCAGGTGTTGTTTGCAAAAGCATCGACAGATTGCTTTTTTGTAGATCTGGATCATGTGATCCTACAGAGTTTTTTGAGCCAGTGTCGTCACTATCCTGTCCATTTTCTTGACCTAAGCCGATATCACCCAATTTGAGGGTTTGTTGTCGAATATTCAATGGAGATGCGGAATATGATGGATGTGCTTTAAAATCAATTCAGATAACTGGTTAACGATCAAATTCTTTTCCATGATCGACATTAAAAGACGATCGATAATCTATTAATTTTTGTGTATACGTAACACGAGATCTTATCTGTTAGATAAGATTCTCACGTAATATACTCATAACATACCAGACTGTGGTAAACTCTGTGAACTACTATAATATGATCTCGCACCGCCTACTTGCGGGCTCGTCAAAGAAGTAAAATTAAATGCAGACATTGCATTTCCAAAAGAATTGACAGATTTCCCACCTTTGGGCGAGACCGGACCAACTACTACTTGTTGGTGCTGATGTTGCTCTGGTTGTGGGGTTTCTCCGTCTCTTAGAGGCGAAGTCGCCATTATTGATCTTTTGTTTTATATGTATATCTGTAAACCTATTTTTTATCTTACTAATGGTTAAGATTAACGTCTTTGGTCTTTCGGATTTATATTTGTGTTTATCTATAAAAATTTTGGTACTATATGAAACGAAAAAATGTTTTTTTCCTCAAAACATCATATTAGACTAGATTTAATTTATTTGAAAAATTCTCACAAGCGTTCTGCCCATTTTAAATAAATGGGGAATTTTATTGAGTGTGTGAAGTTTTGTGTATATGTGCAAGTGATAGAGATATATCAAGAGGTTTCACTAAAACCTGCGTGGTTGATAAAAAAAGTGACATGCAGGAAGCTCGCAAAAGGTTTATCTACTATTACTATTTATTGCTAGAACACAGATAATAGTCCGCATAGTAGTTTATTTAATGAGATGTGATGCAAGTAATACAACTTTTTGGATTTTACATAATCATTATTATCAGCATCACGATCACTGTTGATTGATTAATCAATTGATTATATAGTATTACGCCGATTTGATTATCGTATCAAATAAAATGCGCAGCGATAACGTATTAATTGAAATCAAGAAAAAAGATCATTGCATTGCATCATTGCATACGTCTATCAAAATTAATAATAAACGGGGAAAATCGCGATTATAAAATGAGCTTTGATTGGCTAGACGAAAAGTCAATGCGTACGAGCGATGATTTTGCCGCCAAATATATATATATACATTTATATATGTTGTGTAAGCTAATAATACAATAGCAGAATTAATTATAAATATCTCGCTCGCTTCAATATTGATCAGAAGATATATATTGTCGTGAATTACTTTTATGCAAATTTGAACTTGGCATGTATTAGAAAATGGAGGTATTATTATTTTTCAATGAATTGAGAATATACTGGCTGGCAAACCTCTTTGAAACTAATTTAGAAAACTGTCAGGAGTAAAGGGGAGGTATGAGAATATTTTGGCTGTTTTTGACCTGTTTTTTTAAATCTAGCTCTCCTCAATCTCGTAAACGAAGTCAGCAATTCTTCCTTTTTCACTTCTTCCAGTTCTAATATTCAATGGTCTTTGGTTCCTCCGAATGGTTCCGAGCGTAAAAACAATTACAATCGGGCCAAAAAAAACCTTCTTGTGTAATCGGGAAAAAATCAAAAAAAAAATAATCTGCTGCTAATTCACGTAAAAAAAAAATGTTGATAAACTATTTCCCGCTTTATTTTCGATTCCCACTACTATTAAACCTGGGGCCCTCGTTACAACGCCATAGTCTATTTTATAAAGCTCATCAATCAATATATCAAATTTCAAATTTAATTGATAATAATCAACATAAAAAATTAATAAGGATCAATCTAATTGTAACAACTTCAATATTAATCAATCACATATCCAGGATCTTAACTCGGATTCTAATTAGCCAATTAAAATGCGACTATTACAAATAACAGTTACAAATACGTATATTTATTCTATTAATAAAATATAATAAAATTTTATTAATAAATATTTTTATTTTTAGATTAATAATTTATATTTTATATATAGTGACTAATGAAATTATGGAAAAAGTTTTTTTAATTGCAAAGTAAGTTGATTAATTTTTTATTCCTTAAACTGTTCAGCTGACAAATCTGCCTGCTAAAATTTTTTTTAGCTTATTTACATAAAAATATAACATATTTTTAATCAATATAATATAAAATTTGTAATTTTGATTTACAATTGCTCAAAATATTTATAATTTTATTATAAAATATTTATTTGATTCTTTAAATAATTCTGTAATTTTATTATAAAATATTTATTTGATTTTTTAAATAATTTTGTAATTTTATTATAAAATATTTTTAAAATTTAAGATTAATAATAAAAATTTTTTAAAATTGCTTATTTTTAACTTA
>CAJVPL010002178.1:0-10078 GCA_910591945.1 Ambispora gerdemannii
TACGAAGCTCAGGCACAAAAGGATCCGATCATGCTATATAACTTAGTGATAGGAACAATCTATGATATTTTAGCATCGCATTCATGGTTACCCATTAAATAGTAAAAAATTGATGGTCTTATTTACTTATACTGTAAAAAATGATAAAGGTTGCTTTCGATTTTTTTAATATGTATATGCAATTGGTTATATTTGTGTAACTTTGAATAAAAAAGAAATTCTAATTCGATTAACAATATCATTAATGCATTTAAAGTTTTAATCTTACTCAATAAAACCCAATTCTCGAAGATGTTCTGGGATAACTATATATGGGTCTTCATAATACCAGACATACCTTAAAACGATCCAATTTTCTTCACATAATTCTTTCTTGAGTTGATCCCGCTCTTGCTGTTTGATAAAATTATTGGGATCGCCTCTATGGAAGAATTCGATATATTTTTCATGCTGTTGTCCCTGTACTTCTATAGCAAAACCATAGTCATAGTAAGGAATATCAAGTTGCAATCCCGATGGATGCTCTGAAGTTTTTAAGAAATCAGGCCAGCGATCTTCAGATGGTTGTCCAAGATATTTTGATACAATTTCACGGTACAATTCTTCACGTTTATATTTGGAACAATATGGACACCATGTAAAACCGTTTTTTATATTATTAAATCGAGCAGTCCATTCATGACCTTTAGTACAACACCAACGTAATGGAATTCCACAATTGATATATTTTTCGGAAAGGCATTTACCATTTTTATTATATGCGTACTGCTTGACATATTCGAGAGTGTAAGGCTTTCTATGAGAACATTCTGGACACCATGATCTACTATTTTTAATTTTAGCAAATGAAGCAAACCATTCATGACCTTTAACACAACGCCATTGCAATTTTGTGCTATTATTAATATATTGATTAGAAAGGCAATCTCCATTTCGGCTTCGAGCTATTTGTATAGCATCTTCAATTGTACAACGTGCATTTCCTGCACAATATGGGCACCAATGTCCATTTTTAATATGAATAAGGTTAGCCGTCCATTCATGATTTTTAGCACATCTCCATTGTAATGGCATCATGGAATTAATAAAACTTTTGGAAAGACACTGCCCACCTCAATTTTTGGCAATTCTATGTGCATCATTTATAGAATATTTAGTTTGAAATGGCATATCCGCACAATGTGGACACCACGTCCCTAAATATTTAATATTCTTAAATGGAGTACTCCAAATATGGTCTTGATGACATTTCCATAACATTGGAATCTTACTATTAACATATTCTGTTGAAAGGCATTGACCATGTTTGGATACTGCAATTTGTATAGCATCTTCGAGAGCAAGTCTTACGTGACCTGCACAATATGGACACCATGATCCTTCATATTTAACTTTTCTTAATAAAGCAGTCCATGTATGATTTTTAGAACAACGCCACATTAATGGAGTTTTAGCATTTTTATATTCTGTAGAAATACATATTCCACCACGAGATTTAGCAATAATACAAGCATCATTTAAAAATGATTTTTTCATTGTAAATAGTTGAACTATAATATTTATTAGATATCTTTAATTTAAGTATTTCTACAGACCGGAAGGCATGCGTGTTACTCAATTAGCTCAACATTATCAATTATTATGGGTGGTTCGAGAAGAAATGCGACAAATTAACAATGTATAATCCATATATCTATTTATTCGATTTATTAATGTATAACTTATTCATATATATATCTATTTTAAAATAAAATCAT
Source organism: Ambispora gerdemannii (assembly GCA_910591945.1). NCBI lineage: Eukaryota > Fungi > Glomeromycota > Glomeromycetes > Archaeosporales > Ambisporaceae > Ambispora > Ambispora gerdemannii. The sequence goes on from CAJVPL010002178.1 coordinate 1,758, forward strand.
CTTACTTTAGACTTTTATTTATTACTATTTCGTGATGATTAATAGTTATTTTTTTCTTGATATATATTTCATAATTTTCATAAAAGATCCATTAATAAGTATAGTCATAATCTCTCGATGCTTGTAGTGTATCACAACATCTTTCACAAACAATCCAAGGATATTCGAGGTTTAAAGACGCCGATTGATTATAGTTCTTTTTTTCATGAGCAGTGATCCGATAATTTGAGTATTTTTTCATCAAATCTCCTATACTTACATTCTCGTTCTTTGTCACATAGGCTTTATGAATACCATCTATCATAACTTTTATTGCATTCTTATCATACGTATTCGAAGGCTCCAGTTCAAGAGTGATGGTATCTGATTTCTTAAATTTATGGTCACCGCGAAATCTCATCCCTACCACCATAAAGGAATGCGTAACAATGCAATCTATATACAATGACGACGATATTTCCTTACATCTACAACAAATATTGCCGGAGGCAGTTACTTCGTGACTAGACATGATTAAAAACTATTATATTTTCTGTATACGAATAATATCCAAGTTCAAATAGATAATATCTGTTATCCGATCCATGTATCTCTCAACCACTCACTTTTTTTACCTATATCCCATGTACGTCTCAATATAACAAACCGCATAACCACAATAATTATCAAGGCAAGAAAGATATATGCCGATAGCGATGACACCAAACTACTTGCCACAATGGGAATTGTACCCACCCCTCCTATTGGAATCTGGGAATTTGATTCAACCAAAGAGGGAGTATAATTTCCTACTTGTGCAAGGTGTGGAGTCATATTCTCGGGTGTGCTCAATAATATATCAGAATTTATATGTGTATTTAGCATAATATCTTTACTAGTTTCGCTATTATTAGTTTCAGATGCGTTAGCATCCTCATTCCGTAAGTCACTTACCTTGGGTATAGGGATGATTCTGTCATCATCATCGATTTTTTCGATATCTTCTATATTTTTTCTGCGTACTAGATACGGACTAAGATCATTAATATTTTTATTAACCGCGAAGATATTATTGGGATTTGATATGGAACTTTGTTCCTCGCTTTGCGTATTTTTTTTTGACATCTCCACCAATTATTGTAGAGCAATGAGTATTTGACTCAACAGGTTTTGATATAGCCTTTGATTTTAGACGTTCCAACTTACTAACTGTTGAAGCTAACTCCTGTTCTACTTCAGTGATTTTAGATTGTAATGAATTCGCTTCTCCTAGTTTAGTATAATATTTGGTTTTATACTCAGTAAGATTGGTATTTTTGTTTTCCAATCGTTTGATTTCTTCTTTGAGTTGTTTATTAATCAAGTTATATCGATTTTTGTCATCAATGCAACGATTTAATTTTTTCTGGAGATGTAAAATCTTGTCATTTTTTTTCTCCAGCTCTTTATTAAGAACATCTGATCGTGCTTCTGCAAGAACTTTAGCATTTCTAAATTCAGAACATTTATTAGCGAAATATTCAGTTTCAAGAAGTAACTCATTACATTGTGATTTAAGCTCACTTCTTTAGTACTATCTAATTTATATCCACATCCTTGAAAATTTTTTGCATTGGTGGGTTCATTATACAAGGCATGTACTGATGCCATATAATCGAAAGAATAATGTTTACTAATTTATATAAAAAAGGAATCTGGGCAAGAATTGATAATTAACTGGTTTCATATAAAAAAGAAACTGGTCAAAAATTGGTAATTACCCGGTTTTATAAATATACATATTCCCACCTTTTCACAGTACCTGCTCAAAGTTTTGAGTGATAAAGTTACGAGATGCGGGATTTTATTTGATTATTTCCCAGTCTTTATTTGATTATTATTCAGTTTTTATTCAGATTTTATCTGATTATTATCCGATTATTACCTGATATTTATCTGGATTTAAATCGGATCTTTTTTTATATATTTTTTTTTAAATGGTTAACTCTAATACTAAACATCGAGTTCGAGCATATCTTAATTCTAATATTATCCCATTAACTCCTGAAGCAATCGAAAAAATAAGAGACGCTCATACAAGAAAAATACCAAATAGAAAACGTGATATGTGTAGAGATTATAGAATTGGTAGAGAAAGATATGATGATATTGTAAAGTGGTCGGATATATCCACAACCGCCTAAAATAGAAATTACTTCTATTAATTCATCTATCTTGGTCATGTCAGCTCCGCCGATATCTCAACCAGAAATCTTACCCCAATATAGTTCATCAGGTACTATAAATCCTGAGCAAGTAATTCCTTCGAGTAAACTTGTATCAAAAAAATCTAGCAGAAAAAAGATCGATAAGTCAAGCCCTATTGCAAAATTACCTAAAGGTGGAGATCTATCAGAATCGAAAACTATATATCATTCTACCTCATCAATATCAAATAGTGATGAGCAAACCAGAATGAAAAAATTGCGTGAATATAAAAAACAACTTCAAAATGAATCTTGAAATCGTATCAATTCCTTTTTAAGATATTCTGCATAATCAAGGACTCTAATAAATTCCTTTTTAATAGTTGCTTTATTTTTTACATCATTCATACCTGATATAATATGAATCTTGGAATGAAATTCTAGTATGAGAAAGAAGTCATCTTGTTTGTCAGAATTTACGTATTTTTTTTTACCTCTGATGCCTGTATTTTTTCTGTATTAAATGCATTGCGTGATTCTTTGCGAGTAGAAAGAGGAATTGTAATAGTCTTTCCATTTTGTGTTGCTATAAATTCTCCTTTTACTATAGGATCCCATCTGATATGATGTTGCCATTTTGTACCAAGTATCATTATAGATATATCTTTTCCATTTCGATTCTTTTTTGTGGGAATTACGGATATTTCTTTTTCAGAAACTGTTATAGAATCTTTTTCACTATCTATAGATATAGGAATGTTATATGAAGTACCAACGGATTGAGAATCTCCAACTGCACCTGTAAGTTTGTAAACATTTTTCTTATTTATTTTTATCCCTAAATATTCAGGAATGTTATCTGTAAACAATGAATTATCTGCACCAGTATCTAGAATTGCGTGAGGTATTATCAAGTCACCTATTCTACAAGAAATTGTTGCCACATCATTAGGTTCTTTTATATCGAGAAAATCAATCTCAAAAGGGTTAGGCCAATTTTGTCTTATTTGTGCTCCTTGGTATATTTTAATGGCATGATTTAATGTAATGAAATTGTCAAGTTTTTCTGGTTGAGATATAAGCTCATAATCGCGATTCGTTTCTTTAGGACTCGAAGAGTTTGGAATCTGGTCCTTAATAATTTTAATAAGTGGTTGGAAAATAGTTAGATATTTTTTCGCAATAATCTCCCATACCTTATTTCGTTCTTTGACTGTATACTTTTCACCATAATATGAATCAAATTGATCCTTCATCTTTATAAACAGATTATTAAGAAATACACGAACTTCAATGAGAATCTTCTTAGGACAATGGGGTATTAATTCGGATATCATATATTTAAGAGATTCAAGAAATACTTCCTGTTCCAAAGTAACGATCGATTTTTTCTTAGTAGAAGGCTTCTTCTTTACAAGAATCTGACTTTTTTTTTTACATTGAAACATGATTGTGATTCATTATCAGAGATGCTTTCCTCAGCTTCAGATCCTTCCTCATCAGAATCCTCTAATACTACAATAAATTCATTTTCTTGATCAGAATTTTCTGGCTCAGATTGAATGATATAATTAACCTTTTTGCATTTTCTAATGGGACTAGGACACTTATTTTTTCTATGCCCAATTTTTCTGCAATTTGAGCATTTGTATATAACTTTAATAACTTTTGTTGGTTTCTTTGTAGTGTATACTTTTTTAGCACTTTTGGTATTATTATTTTGTCCAAAAGGTTCTTTCTTAACATAATAATTTGCATGTCCTAATCTTGCGTATAACTCATCTTCGATAAAATTTTCTAAAGCATCAGAATTTTGAGATGCATTATCAGAATATCCCAATCTCATAGCAATACTTTCTAAATGTTCCATTGCCCTATTTTTATTTTCTTGAGGTTGCAGTTGATATGGAATAGGAGATGAATTAGTTGTAATAATGGATAAATTTCTATTTCCATTATATGTAAAAGTAGAAGGTTGACGCTTAAGCCAGATATTTTTTAGATTGGTAAAGAACATATCTATATCTGCTGGAGCTGTATTTTCCATTCTTGAAAAGAGCTCATCTGGTAAGTGATTTCATAAGATTGCCAATGCATCGGCATTATTATTTGGTGTTTGCAATAATAAAAGTCGAATTCTTTCTTTATAAGTTTCTGGAGTATCGATAGGTAAGAATTTTTCTTGCGTTAATTTTGTCAAAGATGCTTGCCTGGTTCCTATAGTTAATTCATAATATTTATGTCTAAACCAAGCTCTGAATAAAGCAGAAGTATCAATATTTGTACCAGCAGGATGTTGTGCAGGAACTGGGACATATTTTCCTGCCATTTTTGATTTATAGATATCTGCCTTATGGACATCAGTAAAAGTATTAGCATTTGCATTATTGACATCAGCTATCATTGTATTAGTAAAAGAAATTGCTTGTTGAATCTTATTACAATAGTCATCTGGTGATTCTTGTCCTATGTAATTAGGAATATGTGCGAGACTTGTTTGAATAGTTTGATATATATGTTGTCTAGAAGCAGCAGCCATATTGGGTGAATTTGCTAATGGGTTATTTTGTAAAGCAAAAATTTGTTGACATAAATTAATAATTGTTTGCCGGGTGTCATGAGTTTTATTTTTTCATTTTTCATACCTCACTATAAGTTACTCTCGCCAATACTCTAATATTGTTCCATGATTATGACATTGTTGCAATTGTCATTCCAATTGCTGGATTGCTCGTCTATTCAAGAGCTGTGTTGCAAACTGTTCATATAATAATGTACTGATATGCTTGTCTTTTCGAGTTTTGATAAAGATAGCATTTTACTTCCAAAAATTGTGAGATCTTTCTATATTCTGCAGGATACCACGCTCCTGTGTAAGCTTATGATTATGATTTTGCAAAGTAATATCATCCTGGGTAAGCTGGTTAATATGATTTTGCTGAAGTGTATCAAGTTGTCTATATCTATTAATGTCCTATTGTAGCTGGGTTATCTAATTATCTTGATCATCCTGTTGGGTGATAATATCATCTATATCCTGATATGCAGTCTGATAATTATGTCAAACAGTATTCAAAGAACTATGGACCCCTTTGATAATTCTGATAGGATTAATTAGTGGTGTACCATCTTCTCTAAGATGATTTTTGAGTTGATCTAAGTCTTGATTAATAAGTATAAAAAGATCTATATTTACCACATCTATATTTGCCATATTAGTGTCTTGTTCTTTCAAAGTCTGGGTATATGGGTCCGGTGAGCTTCTTCTGGAAGAAATAATTTTGATTTTTTCATTGAGTATATCGATATTTTCTTGAAAAATTACTAACTGCTCTTCCAGATAATCTATATATTTTTCTTGACTTGTAGATGTTTGAAGAATCTTTTTCAATTATTTTTTAATAATGGTAATTTGTTGTCACAGTGGACTCAAATCTTCATCCCGAATCAATATCTCCTTCTCAAGATATTTGATGTAATCTTCTTTTAAAACTAAATCTTGTTGCAACTTCCAAAACTGATTTTTTATTGCTGATAAACTATTTTCGAATTGCTTAATCTTCGATGACATCGTTGAGATTTTTTATACTATAAATAAAATGAGTAATCCTAATATTGTTATAGATCCTTTAGAATCTCAAAAATTTGATATATCTATCGATTAACAAAAAATCTATTATCATCCTTCTGGCTATCAAAAGACTAGTAAAAAACTTTATGATGTTTCACATAATGCCAGATTCGATTTTATATTGGCTGAAGTTCAAGAATGGCTTGAAAGACAAGCTTTGCATCAAATTCATATATCTCGTCCAAAGTTTATTCAATATGCCTCTTTTAATGATATACAAGATTTAAACGAAGTACACCAGTCTGATACTACGCCTATGCCTCATGATAAAGTAGGTAATCAGATTTACAAGTATAGGAGTGTTATCAAAGATGTTGCAACTAGGTACCAATGTAGTTTTGCATTAACTGATAAATTTTCTGCACAAATGGCTAAAGCAATCCAAAAAATTTACAATGATTCTAATAATCCTTTTAACTATCCAAAAACTTTTATTAGTAATAGAGGTAATGAATATATGAACAAGTGTAAGAATTTATTACTCAGTCATAATATAAAAATTCAGTATGCTAACTCTAAACGTAGTGTAGCTTTTGCTGAACGAGCTCATCAAGAATTTGAAAAACATGTTTTTTTCCATCAAGATGCTGTAGATTTTTATTTGTCTTTATCTGAAAGATTTAGAAATTGATTCAAAGATCTTCGTATAAATGATGATACTTTTAATAATTCTGTTACTTTATTAATAGGTATGTCTCCTAATGAGACAGTAAAACATGCATTAAAAAGTGAAAAAATAATAGCCAAACCTGCAGTTAAGCATAGAAAACCTATTGGTTATAGCGAGTTTCTTTTACCAAGCAATGTAGAAGTTCATCATCTTTTAGAACCTGGTGAATTAGAAGGCTGAAAAAAAAGAATAACTGATTGCAATTGGTCTCTCAAAACTTTTACAATCAATTCTTATTTGATAAAAGAAAATCAACCAGTTCTCTATAAGCTATATAATGGACCTAAACATTCTTTTGTACTAGAAGAGCTACAAATTATCCCTCCAGATACAATGCTATCATCCAGATATATTCTTAAGCATTAGACTTATCTCCTCTTTCTTTTACTTGATTTATAATTTGTTCAAAAGCATTGCTTAAGTAATCATCTATTTCAGATCAATTGTATACTATAATTTGTTTATTTCATAACCAATCAGTTCTTGTATTCTTTTTCTTATCTTTTTCTTTATTACCATCTGATTTGTCATCTATAAGAAATTTTGTCAGAAAACATAATGAAAACTTAAATTGATCTCGTTTATTAAACTCTTTCTCAAGCAATTCCTGAAATGATTTTCTTTGATTCTCTAACATTTTTCTGATGTCGCTCCCATTATTAGAATGATATTTTGGAACTTTTGCATTATGTATGGCTATGGCTCATCTTTTTAGTGCTTTTCCTAAAATTTGCTCTCTAAATATTATGCTTTTTTCGTGATCTCCAGTAATCATACTGAGACGTTCAAATTCTTCATTTGTTAGGTCTATTTCTAAAGAAGTTTTTTTAGATTGTTCATTTTTTTTCTCCTGATGAGCTTGAGTTTTGGGACTAGTTTTAGGGAGTTTTATAAATTGACTTTTAACAGGGTGTGATACTTGTCTTTCTATTTCAATTTCAGGTTCTCCAAAGAATTCTTGTTCTTCTTTCGTCTACTTTGTAGGTTCTATATTGATATATGCTTCTTCATCTATTTGTAATAAAGTATTATAAAGAACTTGACAAGCTTTTAAAGTTCTTGGTTGATCATAATCTTCATAACATAGTTTTTATATCTTTTTTGTAATCTTGAGCCCCATTGCTTAACAGTTTTACCTGGCTTTTTGTCATTAGCATTTTGCTCTGGATTTTGTATCATTTCAGGTATATCTAAAACTTTTGGTTTTCTCAGTATAGGCAAAGTACTTTGGTGCTGAGGTAAAAGTACTGGAGAAATGAGGGATCTGCATGGATTCTGTCTATTAAGATGCTCACAAAGTTTTTGTAGTGTTGCACATGTATGTTCATAACGCTCACAAGTTCTATTTTTCTTGTCTTTTCTAGTCATAAATAAAATATAATGATTGTAATATACTAAGTCTAACTTTTGCGTTATATTTTACTTATACAAAATCTTTTCTTTAAATAAATAATTTATATCATATATTCAAAAATGATTGGTGAGTATTTGTGTCCATATATTTATAATTCTGGTATTGTTTGCTCTAAATCTTGTATTCAGCCAGAGGGATGTCAGTTTCATTGGAAGGCTAAAAATTGTATCTCTTGTAGTGAATGTGGTAAGCCAACTGGTTCATTTTCTGGATGTTGCCATTTGCATATTAGAGGGTATTATGTGGCTCAATACTATCAAAGATTACGTATTAAGACCTTTGAAAATTCTTAGAACAGTTCGTTATACTTATTATATTGACAGTTTTTAATAAATTTTTTATATATCAGGAACTTAATCTAAAGCGCTGTTACGATCCAAATATTCTATAATATAGTTATTTTAATGTTAGTTAATAACTTTTATTATATTTAGCATTTTT
>CAJVPL010002179.1:0-10075 GCA_910591945.1 Ambispora gerdemannii
CCTTAAAGAATCTTCGGGTAAATTTTTACAAAGATTTTTTGTTGACAATGTCACGAAATGGCTCAGGTTGTCTTTTTAGCTTCTTGTAAATGTGCATTCTTTTTCTTGCTTGTTAAGAGCTTGTGACCTTCCAGACCCTGGTAAATTTCTTTTTTCCTATTCCTCTTGTATTCGGCAAGATACCATTATCGCTTCATCGAGTCACGGATCATTTTTCTTGCAACTTGTACGGCACTCAAAACCCTAATCCAAATTACCCATTTTACCCTTGTCAAAGTCGGTCAACTGGAGGCGGTGTGTGTTATATTTACAGCCAACAATTTTCGCCCAGTGTATGTTCAAAAGTCGAAAAAAGAAATGAAAAAAAATTTGCAGTCAACAATAACAAAATGGGGGAAACCGCCACATTTAAATTTATGTTGATGTTGCACATCCAAATCGGGCGTTACTTTCTGTGGAGACTGAACATAAATTTGATTAGAAATTTGATACAAATGACAAGCCAGTACGGAATTTTAAAGGTTCAAAATCCTCACCAAATTGTAGAATTTGCTTTGGCATTGACTTTTTACATAAATTTGGCCAAATTTATGTTTTGCTTATTTTTTACAACTTTAATTTGGAAATGGCAAAACCGAGTATACACTTTAAATAAAGGCTTATTATGCTTTACTATCTTTATAACTATGACTTTAAGAGGTCAGCCTATAAAATTACGTTGTCATATAATATATTGCTGAAAATTCAATATTATTTAATATCTCGGGTTTATAAAAGTTAAATGTGCTAAAATATCTAGACTACCATAATATATACTTTAAAAAAATAAAAGGTTAATGTACTAAATTAGCAGCTGATAGAAAATTATCATAAAGCAAGCAAATATGTTGCTAGATTATAACCGTTTTGATAAGCTTTTTCGTACCATTTCAACGCCATAAAAAGGTCTTTTGAAACTCCAAATTCGTATTGATACTGTTTAGCCAATCTGACTTGAGCGAGATCAAACCCAGATTTAGCAGATTTCAAATAACACACAAATGCTTTTTTCTCATCTCTTTGTGTTCCGATCTCATTTTGATAACACCAACCAAGATTGGCTTGTCCAGTAGCATCTCCACCCTCTGCCGATTTCAAATACCACTCAAACGTCTTTTTCTCATCTTTTTGTGTTCCTGCACCATTTTGATAACACCAACCAAGATTAGCTTCTACACTAGCATTTCCACCCTCCGCCGATTTCAAATACCACTCAAAAGCTTGTTTCTCATTTTTTTTGTGTCCCAATACCATTTTGATAACATCGACCAAGATTACACTGTCCTCGAGCATCTCCTCCCTCTGCTGATTTTAAATACCACTTAAAAGCCTTACTTTTATTACTAAGTGTGCCAACTCCATAATAGTAGCAAAATCCGAGTAAATACTGAGAAATCGTATTATTATTCTTTGCTGATTCTTTATAAAATTTAAAAGCAATTTCAAAATTCTGTTCAATTTTTATCCCAAAATGATATAAAAACCCATACAAGACATTATATTGAATATCTGACTTTATGATTTGCAAGAATTTTTTATATTCAATCTCGCTTTCTGTTAATTCGTCAATAAGTTTTTGCATTTTATTTGCAGCATCATTTAAATCCCGCGAGAAATGAATCATTTTATCAAAACAACTAAATATTTCTTCGATAGCTGGATCGGTTAGTCCTCGTTTTTGATAATTGTTTGGTTTTATAATCATACTAGAGAAGGATAAGTTTGCAATAATATTATTCATTTTCAATTTATTTTCCGCAGGAAACAAACGTAAAAATGTTTTAGAATAAAGTCTCATTCAATTGACGTTTTCGGATTTTTACTTCCAGAAATGTTACACACGTGTATTTTAATTTTAACGTGAACGTACCGGACCGGTACTGGTACGTACGTGTTTTAATATCGATATGCAAAATCGTCACACAATTTGCAGTCAGATACACTAATCTAAAACCTTACCGTCCGTTACCAATACATGTACATGTATACATGTATATGTACATGTATATTGTATACGTACGTAACTTGAAGTTTAATTGCATGTACGTATAACGGCATTCTAGGTATGGTAATGTCATAATTTTTGCCGTATATTACAGCTAGTGCTATGGCAAGCATCCGTGATTGAATCTTTTTGAATTATCTACCAAATAGTATATCAATTCACAATCTGAAACTAATTGATTCTGAATTTATTTATAATATTTTAGATTATTATTGTATAAAATAAACAATCAAAATATTTAATAACTAATTTTATCATAAAGTATTCTTAGATAAAAAACTTGAGAACATGACTTTTCACAAATATAATATCTATATACCAGAATGACAAGAGAAATATAATATGAGAAATATTATTCTTTTGGATTTTTTTGAATTAAGTCTTAAAATTATGAATTCATATATTTATCAAACTTCTTTTTTAAGTAATTATTCAATAAATTATATTATTTCAATTATAGCTGATTGGTCTGAACAAACATTTATATAACAAGTTATTATACTTTGTATGCAATTATATCAAGCAATATATTATTTTTATATTAGTTATTAATATTCTTTATATTTAGTTGAACTTGATTGAGTTTATATTGAAGTTTTTAATATGAAATTTAGATATATTTTTAATATAAATAAGCTCAACCAAAAACCAAATACAGTCCCCCCCGAAAAGTAATGGCCAGTAGTTTTCATATTATAATTGTTTTACATAATTATTTAATTTAAAATTTTATTTTTATAATATATATATATATAAGATTTTATATCCTAGAAATATTAATATTTGATATATTTTTTTCTATTTATTTTAATATTAATTAATAATTTATTTATTAAAAATTTCAAGAATATAAATTTTTTACTTTTTTAAATATTTTAAGAAATAATTAATATTTTATGCTGATTTTTGGAATTAACTAGACATAGATCGGGAAACAATTTTTTTAATGGGCAAACACTGATTTAATAATATAGTTTTCGAATTATTGAGCTTTGTTTGGTGGCAATCCCTAACTGAATCTTTGTAAAAAAAAACCTTTAATATCTCAAAACGTTATTAAGAAACTGGTTTTAGAGTATTATAAAAATGTGTTCAGTCGATCGATTTACAGTTACCATAAAGATTTCCGAAAAGTAGACATTTTCTGTGATTTTTAATGTTAATTTAAATGTTAATCACCATTACTTTCTGGAGGAACCGTAATTTTGTTGTTTTTTTTTTTAATATTAAAACTAATATTTTTCATTTTGTTAAATTTTAAAAAAATATTTTTATTTTTTTGATATTTTTGTTTGAACTTAAGTTGCATTTTCAAGTATACTAAAACCTTGGAATATTAAGAACAATACAAATTTAAGATTTTTTTTAAAAAATAAACTTATTTTTTATATTTTTTAATAATTTAAACTGTACTTTAGATTGTCAAATATATTGGGCCAACAAACTCTCAAAACATTGGAATATTAAGCCAACAATATATGTATTTTAATTATTTGCAATTTTTTTAAATAATAAAATAAAGTAATAAATTTTTACTTTATAGTTACATTTCCATCCATTATCAAATAACACATTTTTTCTGTATTCTTTGACATGTTTGGTATGTATTTTTTTATTATAAAAATCAAAATAAAAAATTTAAAAATTGCTCAAACGTTGAATGTGTTACTATTGCTATTTATGTACATGTACAGTTAAGTTCAATAAACTGAAGGTCCCGGGTTATTCAAAAAAAACTTCGCTTAACGTTATAAAGTATTATTTATATTATTCTTCGTTATATCAAGCTCTTTGTTAATATATTGGTTCCTGAAAATTCTTCATTTTAACATGAGTTCGCTTTATCGAGGGTTCGCTTTATCGAGCTTTAACTGTTCACAGTAAATCTCTTGATACAGTGCAGGTCACTTAGTTACCATAATTGGCCAAATCTTAACAATCTGAACTTTTTCAGTCAAAAAAATACGTAATGTTATAGAGTAGTCAATAAACTATTGATTTACGTATTTTTTAAATTTTCTGAATTATTTTGAGGGCTCTGATATAATTTGAAGTTAATTTTTTTGTGTGGTAACTAAGTGATCCGCATTGTAGTATTTCGAATTCCTGAGCTTGCCTTAGTAAAGCAAACATTTTGATATATAGACCACTTTATTTGAAGCATAATTTATTGAGATATTATGTAAAACTAACATATATTTATTTCTGATTGGTACTAATTTTCTGAAATAAGATACAATAAAATACAACTTGCATAAATGTGATGTTTTGTCTATATTTGTTGTAAATCACATCCTATTTTTATTTCTGTCTGGTTATTTGCCTTGACTATTGGACTTGATCATTAGGCCTGGTTGGATGGACCATTTTTTTAAAGCAATCTTGCTTGACAATCAATCAAATTGGAATCATGAAGAGAATAGATTTAAACGAAAGGAAAAAACCGACGCTGTGTAGAAATCATTACACAATTCAAAGCAAATTACATCCAAGTTTATAAACGAGGTAAAATAGACACCTTATAAAGTGTAAGCTTATTGCTTTTTTGTTTTTCAATATAATTAACTTTTTTAAAATTAGATTCAGATTGCTCTAAAGTGCACTCTTTGGATTAATTATTACGGAATAACTAAAAACCTAATTACAAATGAATATTCGATAGTGATGGAATATGCAAAAGATGGCGATCTACGTAAATATATTATTCCAACTACATGTACTTGAATTGGGAACAAAAATTAGAATATTTAACGCATATTACTTTAGGGTTGAATAGAATTCACAAAGAGGAATTTGTGCATCGTGACTTACACCCTGGAAATATATTAATGCATGGTATGTATAGTTATCATATTTATCCTCGAATTGCTGAGTTTGGACTTACCTGCCCAGCCGATATAGAAACATCTGATCAAAAAATTTGCGGAGTACTTCCTTATATGAGCCCAGAGGTACTAAATGAAAAACCATACACTAAAGCTGCAGATATCTATAGATTTGGGATGATTGCGTACTAGGTTGTCACAGGTGAACAACCATTTGGTGAACGGAGTTATGATCATTACGTATTTGTGTACGACATCGATAAAGGAGTAACCAAATAATGTTTCTGGACGTTATTGAAAAATGTTTGGATCTAACTCCAGAAAATAGACCTGCTGCTAAGGAAATTTACCAATTTACGAACTCTATCTACAATATCAATTATATCGAATACGAGTGGAAACCAAATACGTTGCATTTTCAATACTACAGCTCTCTAGAATATCCCAAAACACATGAAGGAATTATAAATTGACTTAAATTAGAAAAACAGAAATTATTTAAACTTGAGGAGATGAAAACATTCCTACAAATATATACCCACGTGACGTGCAGTTCACACCTGTCGAATTTTATCACAAATTCCAACCGTTACTGGTACATTTTATTCCTAGATATAAATCATAATAATATTACCTAATTATAAAGTTTGCATGCTTAGGCTCTATAAGTGTGAGTTTGTGTACTCCAAACGAAGATAGAATTACATTTCATATTATTTTTCAAAAATACTGTAACAGAAAATCAATATACTAAATTATTTTTATGCTCTAGAAGATGAATATGTGAGACTCTGTCGCTGTTAAAAAAAACTTGCGTTATGTTTGGATGGTTAATTTTTTCTATTTTTCTATCATGCTTAATACCAATATCAAATTCTTGTGAGATATATGCTGACATTTTGTAATCACCTAATAATCATTACGTACTGTGACATAGGTAAAACAATTTACCTTCATTTGGAACATATAAACTACGCTTGTAGATTCCGTATCAATATCAATAACATATTCAGTAGTCAACGTTTTAAAATATTAAAATTACTGTAGATCATAAAACGAAAATATAAACGTTCTATAATAAATGGGAAAGATTTCATTTTTATTGAATCGAAACAGTAGTGATATTAATTTGTTTGTTATCAATTACGATGAAAGAATGTAAACTTTTATATTATTTCATAGTTTAGCAACGACTCTAGATAATCTTTCTCATAACTATCCTACAATTTTAGCAAAAAATTGATATCGAGATGCTGGAATAGTTTATATTGGTTTATTACTTGTTTCCACTATTTTAAACTTATTTTTTCATGTATTTCTATAACATAACGATAACGATAAACAAATAATTGTGATGAAATAACATTATTATTATTGAACATGAATCAAATATAAGAAATAAAATTCTGATAAATCCTATGATTAACTCACATGGACCTTCCATCTATTTCTTGGCAGTGTTATAATAATATAAAAAACTCAATTAGATTCATATACAAAAACAAATATAGATTAATCATTTTATATACCATTTTAGCCAATGTTTGTTCAGCGCCAGCTTGATTGAAATAAGAACTTCCTTTGGACGACCATTTGCCGGATCCGAATGAATTTTCAATAAATATAGACAAAACTTATGGGAACATGCATAAAAACTATTTTCTCTGAAAATTTATTGGCTTCCGGGACGAAAGCATTCGGTGCTGGATCAGATACGTTATTAGGATCATTCAAATACATATTTTTTCTGTGTAATTATGAAGTGTGAAAGTTCTTCCAGAAGATTATGACAATTAATTATTGAAAATAATATACATAAAATGAGCATATAAGATGAACACATAAAAGAAAATAAAATTTAATTATAATTACAAATGTCACGATTTTTGATAATGATTGTAAATTTCATATTATGAAGAATATGAATAAACTAAAACAATCAACTAACATCAAGATGAAAGACTTACTTAGCTGGAGCCACATTCACATCATTAAAAATGTCTGACACCTCGTCCTCAAACATATCAGAACGTAGTTTGTTTAAAATGTTTGGGCTCGTCTGAATGGGAGCCATTTGAATTACCGTCGTCTATTTGCATCTTGAATATTGTTGTGGACGGCTGAGCTTGATAGGATCTACATTGAGGGAGTCATTTAAGTTGAATCCGGTAATTTATATTATTATCGTTATGTGACTTAACGATAAACAAATAGCCAAGACAGCCTCAAAAATGGCTGTGATTATGTATTTTTGCATATAGAGCGTGGTTATTGTTGCGAACGTGTGTTCGGTCATTTATAATGCATATAAATCAATACTTACCAGTTTCATCTAATAAAGAGCATGATATTGGAAGTGTTTCATCATGAATTTGTTCCTGAAAGAAACACGATCAATCTTCATATTCCTAATTTCTGTTTTGCAACCCAAAAGAAAAAATAGTAACAAATTTAGAATAAAATGTTCCTGTATTGGTTGTAATTGATATTGATTTGTGGTTAAGTTTCAACTGGTATAACCTGCATTTGAAGTAAATTTGTTGTTTTTTGTAGGAATACTTTTGTAATTTCACATTTTCATCTAATTTCTGCTTTTTGAATCTAAGACACTAAATAATTTCTTCGTGTGTCTTAGAAGATTTTAAAGTGTCGTAGTATGATTTTTCCAATTACAGTCAAACCTCATTATATTGAAGGTGTTCGGGCTATTAGTGAAAAATTTTCAGAAATTCACTATATCGAGTTTATTAATAAATTCACAATATCGAGAGGATTTAATATATACTGTTTTTGAGCTCAACTTTATTATATCGAGAGTTTAATTAGTCCTTCACTATATCAAGAGTTGACTGTACATTATTAATCGATTTTGTCTTTAAAATCAATTATCAAATTTTAATCAGTGATTATCGACAATCTAATAAAGAATACTCTTAAATTAGGAATATTCATCTTCGGATAGATTCTTTTTGAAAGATTTACTAACGCTAATGTTGATTAGCTTGCAAAAAAGACATTTACAAATCATCTTTGCATAACAAGTTCAACGTAAGATTATGTTAAAATTATGTGATTCAAAAGCAAATTATAAAAAAAGTAAAATGAGCAATTAAACCAAGTTGTTTTTTTACTCTCTAATAAACTTAACCTTTTCGAAATAGATTCGGACTTCTCTAAAGTTCAGTGATCTGACTTTGGAATAAGTTATTATAATAACTAAAAACCCAGTATGAATAAATACTTGATAGTAATGGGCTATTTACACAAATATATTACGAATAATTGACTTGAAAAATTAAGATATTTAGTTTATATTATCGGATGTGTAAAATTCACACAGAGGGGGTGGTCTATGCAGCAAATTGCGGTCATGTATCACTATTATCGTTATTGTCATTCGACATGTACATGTACCGGTACGTACATATTTGTACCTTGTCGTTATTGTTATTCGACATGTATGTACGAACTTATTTGTACCTTATCGTTATTGTTATTTAAAAACCCTACCATTCAATCTAAAAATTTATTTTTGCAAAAGAAATATGGATTTATTAAATTATAAAATTATGTTTATGATTATATTATTATGGTTGGCAGATGCAGATGACAACGCTATTGAACTATTGAGATTTATTCGTTATGGGCATACTGCGAATTACAATAAAATTGACAATAAACTTTATTTTGTGGGAGGAGTAGATCGTCACAATAGTACTTCAGCTGATTTTTTTACACTTGAAATATCAAACTCACTGAATATAACAGCTCCAAATTTTGAGCAGAAAATACTTAATCCTACGCCGCCTAATGTAGCTTTTATAACTTCAGAGATAAAGAATTCAAAAATCTACGTATTTGGAAGTTTTGAGGACACAGAGGTAATGTTTAATCATCGTATTTTTAGTAATATAAAGAATAAATTTTCACCAAAATTTGGTTTACTTTAAAAGTTGTTTCAAGGCTTTGTAATTGATATATCGAGTAAACCATCTTGGAATAAACTTGATGTTTTAACAGCATTTGATAGTCCACAAGTTCCACAAGAAAGAACGATGAATGCTATAGTCGATTCAATTGGGAAGATTTATGTTTTCGGTAAATTTATTCAACAACCATCACCTCAGTCACAATCAACCTCTCAACAATCATCACCTCAGCCACAATCAACCTCTCAACAATCATTCCCTGAACAAACATACTTTCAAACATCAGTCTCTCGTATACCCGCCGGAGGACCCTCCGACGAACTCCCCAGGCCAACTCACGATATATCATCCGTGAAATCCCCAGAGCAATCCACACAGTCAAAACTAACTCCTAAATTAAAAGCACCCCTTCAGCAACGGGCACCCGATCTGCAACAAACATCCAGTGCAATGTTCATTTATAATATAAATACGGAAACTTGGATAATCGTTAACATAAAAAACATAAAAGATTATGACCAATTCAAATTACCAGCTTCTGATTTTACTGCGACATATTTAAAAGTGTCCAATTCCATAATCTATATAGGCGGTAAATCTTCAGATGGAAGCTTTATACCAATGAATCAGGTTTCATATCTTCAAAGCAGTTTCTCGCTTTTATGTTGTTTTAAACTCACTAAATATACTATTGGTAGATTTGGATATACAGTATTTCAGATAGAACATTAACATCAAAAGTAAATTTCTTTCAGTATTCAAATATATAAAATAATTCTTTATATTTTAACTTTATTTTATAATATTTGTCTAAAGAATACTGACGAAAACAACATAGTTGACCGATATAGACATTCAGCATGCTTAGGTAATTTAAATTGTTTATGATCACATTAAAATTAGAATGTTACTGAATATTACATGAATTTAAAGTGCAAAATAAGATCATCGTTTACGGCGGACTTTCAACACCACCTTTGGATTCTAGTAATGCTTTGGTAATTCTAGAGATAGATGACGGCAATTACAATTGGAAAACACCAAAGGTTACATCAAATACGCAACCTATCGTTATTCCTTATTATCATACTGCAACTATTATCGACGATACTTATATGATCGTTGCATTTGGTAATCTTTTTTAAAAAAAATTAATTTTAAATAAATCAAGTCTAATCGCTCTTTTTATTTTTTTTAGGGAAGAAGCTAATGGAATGTTAATTGGAGATACAAATCAAATAAACAATAGTGGAGATGTCATATCGAATATAGATCAA
>CAJVPL010002180.1:0-10072 GCA_910591945.1 Ambispora gerdemannii
ATACGAATACTATAATTAATAATATTGTGAAACACTCTAAGTTCTTTACATGATTTTTATAATTTCATGAAATATTATGAATTATGGAATTAACGAATTTTATAGCATAATTGTAACAATATATAAAAGAGATCTTTTATCTTTTGTTATAAAACTTTTTGGTGAAGATTGTAATAAGTGAATTCTGCAAAAGGATAATAATCCAAAATATCATTCAAAAATTGTGAAAAAAATAGAAAAAGAAATAATATTAAAGTTCTTTTCTAATTATCAATATTATCTAATCATAATTCAATTAAAGATATCTGAGAGCTTATGAAAATGAATCTAGCAAAAAAAATAAGATTAATTAGAGATTTGAAGGATGAGTTAATAAAAAAAATGAAATCACTTATCTAAAAAATATATGATTAAATTAGTTAAAAGTATAAAAAGTTATATGAAGATTCTAATTAAATCTGAAAGCAATTATATAGTATATTAATTTTTCATATAATAACATAAACTTTTAAAATAAAAAAATTTTTTGACTTACTCTACTTTTATGACAAGTTAAAGATATGGAAATACTTTTGATAGATACTATAATTTCAATAAATAAAACTTATTAAACAAGATTATTAATAAAATAATTTGAAGATTTATTTTATTTGAATATTTTCAAATTTATAATTTAATTTTTAATATAAAAACTAAGTATAGTCAAATAATAAGTATATTTATTTATTATATTAAGTAAGTTTATTTTTTATATTCTAAAAAGATATATATATTTATAGTATATTAACAGAAATTTCAAAAATGAATCTGTCATTTTAGAATTTGATATCTCAATATCTAATAATTCTATTCGAACAAAAATATCACTATTAGATTCATCTCAATTATATGAATTTAATGATAATATCTTTATTTAAATGGGATTACTGAATATTGAGATATCAGATTCCAAAATAATAGATTCATTTTTGAAATTTCTAGTAATATATTATAGGTATGTGTATATAAAGTGAGCCAAAAATCTATTTATAATATAATAAATTTTATAAAATTTATATTTATTAATATTTTAGATATTCTAAAATATATAAAAACTCATTTTATTAGTATTAAAAAGATTTTTTTGTAATATAATAAATTAATTTTATAATAGAATTTTATTATAAATATAATTATAAAAAGATAATTTTATTATAGCTAATTCTTGAAAAAAATATAATTATAAAGAGCAATCAAAATTATATAAATGCTTTATAAAGTAAAATAATACAAAATCTAATAAACAAATTTTATTTATTAATTTTTATTAATTAATTTTTATATAATTGATTAATAAATTAGCAAGAATAATATTATAAATTTAATTAAATATCAAATACAATAAGCATATTTGAATATAATATCTTGATATTTAGAAATTAAATTAAATTTAAATAAAATATTAATATTTAATTTTTAATTTTTAATTTTTCTGGATAAAATAAAATTAATAGTAATAATTTGAATATAAATATTACTATTTAATTAATTTTATTTAAATATATAGTAACAATTAGAAATAATGCAACAATATTAAAATTTATTAATTAAATATAGTAAAATGCGAATTTTTTTCTTTATATAAAAGTTTTCAATTTTACTATATTTAATTAATAAATTTTAACGTCGTTGCATTATTTCTGATTGCCATTGTATTAATTAATAATTAATTATATTTATAATTATATTATTGAATTAAATAGATTTTTTATAAATATAATTATAATTGGATTTTATAATAAATATGCTTATAGTAAAATGCTTTTATTATAATTAGTTTTAAAAAAAGAGTAACTATATTTTAAAATAACTATTTTATTTGGCATATTTATTAACTAATAGTTGGCATATGAATAATTGGAAGTATTATATTCGAGCTTGAATTTGAATATAGTCATCATCACTCGCTGTTATTAACATCATGGAACTTGGTTATTTGTTATTTGAACATCAACAATTCATCTACATCAATCTCTTGAGAAATTTTAATTCAACAAAATCAACAACCTAATCAATCAAAACAAGAATTTCTTGAAAAGTTTCTTATGAGTAACAGTTTTCATAATTGCACTTTAATTTTTAATGAGCTTAAATAAATAATAAAAATACTAAGATATAAAATAGTAAACTCATATAACTTAATAAATTAAAAAGATTATAATCAACAGGTAAAAAAAACTTGAGAAGAAATATAAGACAATTTATCAATATTAATTACGTAGTATGAGATTAATTTTTAAAATATTAATGTATCGATATACAATTCCAAATACACCAAATTTAATACATAGGATGGATTTAATATCGATATTGGCAACTGCAATTCTAATTAGTCCATGTCTTGTACAAAAATAATTACTTCTCGGAATATATCGAGCTTTTGAGTAAGGGTTTCTAAACGTGATCGGGTAATTCAACAATTTTGTCATTGTTATATGGTGCATAACATCTAAAGTCATCAAACGTTTGTGTTTTATAAAATGTATAAACTTTTTTACTAAGAAGTAAATGCAAAATTTAATCCGTGAATATGCTCAGAAAGAGCCTATTCTATCATATTTACGGATTAAATTTTGCATTTACTTCTTTGTAAAAAAGTTTATACATTTTGTAAAATACAAACGTTTGATGACTTTAGATGTTAACATGAAAAAAGACATTTATACATTATGTGAGGAAAAGATCTGGTAATGATCAAATACCGATTAGAATTTGTTGCTAACGCAGCGCTAGTATAACGATGCAAATGTTATCCAAATTAATTATTTATTTTCTTTAAACGCAAAATATGAAATATCACAACTTAATTCTAATATTCTATTATATTTCATTTTATATATGCAATAAATAGACGAGTACCGTAGATGACCATGTAAAAGTTCACCTCTAATAGTAAACCCTGCATTGTACCCGGTGCAAAATCTAGGCTATTAACACAGCAAATTCAATAAAACAGAATTATTATATAAAGTTGAATAATGTAATCATTCTTTAAAAGCAGAAAAGATATGTTTATATAGTAGATGTTCACATTCCGTGTAATAGACCCCGGGTATAATACAGGTTTCTGAACCGTAGAATGTAGCAGACCCGGGATCTTTTATATGGCCATTTACGGTAGCAAGGTTATTTTAATTGGTTTATAATTTCTCATTGAAAATCAACTCTTTCTGCTTCTTCGCCTAACGAGCTAATCTTGTAACCTCTAGGTTTTCTACAAAAATTCTCGGAAGCACTTTTCCACTCGAATATTGAACTAACATGATTCCAACACCTTTCGTTATGCCCGAGTTGAACCATTTGATTGAATTTACTCTATAGTAATTTACGTTTTATGAATTATCGGTTGTGTGAAGTAGTGTTCTAACAGTCACAACCAGAACTAAGAAGTCAATCACAATTGTATAAATTCGATATTATCGTCTATTTTAGTGTTATATTCTCCTTTAAAGAAACGAACTTTGTCTTTTGACTAAATCAATCCTATTATTTGGAATCAAATAATGGTTCAATAGCAATTCAACTTTAGCACAAATTTTTGATTTCGTGAAGTTCTAGGACATCTCGTTTCAATAACGAGATAAGTTCTGTTTGATATGCTGTAATAATTTTAATACATTTGGACCTGCGCATGCAATTGCAAAGATGCCTCAAAAGTTAATTGATAGTTCAATAGCATTGAATTATTTAAGATGACAAAGAGGCTCTTAATTCCATACAGAATTCATTAAATATAAAATATAGAAAAAAACAAGAAACCAAGAAATTTCTGTAATTATTGAATCCGCCGTTAAGTTGCTGAGAAATAATTCCGTATTCAACTTGATTATCTTTACAAATTAATAATTTCAATTCTCAAGGCAAATATTAGATGCTATATTTGAAGAAATGCATGATGTTGGTTTAACTGGTGGATTTAACATTTTTTAATTGCCGATGCCAAGGAATAAGAACTTATTTAAAAAGATGATGATTAAATTGTTATGCCTTTATTTAGATGAAACGGTAATTATAGAAGAATATCATTTATATTTATTCTTGGGGTGTAGATATTTCGAACTGTCCATTTACATGTACTATAGAGACCCCTCACCCACCTAAGAATTTGTCTCCCTCACCCCCATGATATTAGATAATTTCTGTCATTCCCCTTAGATGTTATGCATCATAGGGGTGTACGGATTAGGATTATTAGCCAATCAGATTCAAGAGTACGACATGTACAGTACCCCCAAAAAGTAACGCCCGATTTAAAATTATATAGTAAATACATATAAAAAATTTTTGTTGATTTTATAATTAAAACAGTTCTTACATTTTAAAAAAAGTGGCATACTCTTCATTTTTTCAAAAATACAATTGATTAGCTTTAAAATGAGAAATAATTACTAATAGAAATATAGATATAAAAAGATACATAGCTTGAAAATTTACATTTTTTTATGTTTTGTTATATAATTTGGAGCAGGCGTTACTTTTTGGGGAACTGTACATGGATATGTAAACTCTATTTTTTCTCGCACGCGCTTTTAGTAAACATAAATCAAAACATGATTTTTATTTTTTACATGCTGTGAATTTCGTGAAAGTTGAAATTCTACATGTATAATCACTCGCTATTCTTTTAATCGTTACAAGAAGCTATGATCATCAGTCATTTTTTTCGGAAAAAGTTCTGGATTTTGTAATTGGCATTTTTTTTTGGTTGAATATAAAAAGGATTTTTATGGTACAATATTACTTTTTCGGCATCAAAAGTACATACAATGCTCAAATCGACATACTCTTTAGAACCTAAACGTATGCGTAGGACCCTGATTGTGATCATTAGAACCTCGGCGGTAATTATAGCAAGGTTTCATACCGTACAAGGTTACACGCTTATGTCAAAACATTCCGAACAACGAAGTTCAGTATGTGATATCTCGTAATCAGGGGTCCTGTATGCGTGTAGACATTCTGTCATCGCATCTTACGTTTGCTTCGAAAGTAAATACATGTACGTACGTATTATCAAAAAACGCGAATATTTAAGATTTGCATGTTAATATGACCATTTTATATACCAATACGTAATTGTTAATGAGGATGCACTAAAAGTAAAATTCGGCTATCGCTATATGTATAATATATATATCTATATAGAGCATTCTTAAACACAACAGATCATTGATCCGATTCAGCCCATGTCCAAAAATGAATCACAAAAAGTATTGCATATCAATATACATGTGCGTACATATATATAACGATAACGATGAGTGTTGTCGTTAATACGTACCAGTTCACACAAATTCCTATTTTAGTCGATGATATACATGAATTGCACTTCTTGAAGTGTAAATTTGCTTTATCGTTATCGTTATTCTTTTCCAACTAAACATAAACAGAGAAATTTTCATAATGCACCACACATTTCTGACTAATCTCTCGCATGACCTTTCGAAACTGCTTACCGATTCTGATGATTACAATATCATTATTTACGTTGGTGAAGACTCGCACGCAAAACAATTTAAAGCCCATACCAACTTATTACGCGCTCGTTCACCGTATTTTCGAACGGCGTTGAGCAGTGACTGGGTGATCAAAGAAGATGGAATATTCGTATTCAAAAAACCAAATATTTCACCTGTAGTATTTGATATTATTCTAAGGTATGCTCACACATGATTTTGAATCATTATTTAGAAATCAAGAGAAATGTACCCAAAAATATTTACCAAAAATATTTTATTCAAAATAGATATATATACAGTGGTGATATAGCATTGGAAGAACACGAACCCACAGATATTTTGGCTCTATTGGTGGCCGCAGATGAGTTAATTCTCGAAGAATTGGTGGCACACGTTCAACACCATCTTATTCACAACAAACCATCGTGGCTGCACGAGAATTTTGTGCAAGTCATGCATACAGTGTTTCGCCTTCAAGCTTGCAAAACTTTTCAAGACCATTGTATTGATGCGATTTGTAGTGATCCACAATCATTTTTCACATCCAGTGATTTTACAACGATCGAAGAAGATATCCTTCTCGCGTTACTGAAGAGAAATGATTTAGAAATGGATGAAGTGGATATATGGAATCATGTGATTAGATGGGGTATTGCTCAGACTCCAACCATTGAAAACTCAATTGGTCATTGGACACCGGAAGAATTTGAGGCGATGGAGAAAACACTACATGAATGCATTCCGCTGCTACGATTCTTCGAAATGTCTCCGCCGGAATTTTACGATAACGTTCGTCCTTTTAAGCAATTACTGCCAATTGAATTATACGAAGGTCTTGTTCGATCTCACTACAAACCACAGCTTCCTCGTCAATGTGCCGTGTTACCGCCAAGATCTCCACGAATCGATTCCACGATAGTTAGCTCAAAACACATCACCATGATTTCTCATTGGATTGAAGGTGGATCCGGCAAACCACCTACCTATCATAAACCTCGTTTTCAATTTAAGCTTCTTTATCGTGGTACTCGTGATGGATTCACACCGCGTGCTTTCCGAAGTAAATGTTCTAATCAAGGACAGAATGTGGTGATATTAAAAATAAAAGGAATTGGCAAAATTATTGGTGGATACAACCCAATCGGATGGTGTAATAGAGCCGACTATGCTGACACAAAGAAAAGTTTTATATTTTCTATTGACGAGAATAATAACGAAAATGGGACGTCGTCTACGATGGAAAAGACGATTGCAGATGAAAGACCGAAATTGAGTCGGATTTCTTTCAATATGTCAGGTTCAGCTATTTTTGATTTGGAAAGTTACGGACCTAACTTTGGTAAAGGTGATCTAGTGATCTATGAGAGTTGTAAAACTGGATCTTGTCGAAAATATTCTTACGAACATGAAATAATGGATCCTGGTGATTTTGTTGCTGAAGAATTTGAAGTTTTTAAAATAGTCGAGAAATGAGGCATTGAACAAAAGATACAAAGGCCAAGTCACAAAATAATATAACCTTATAGCAATAAATTGACTCTGTAATTGCAAATCCAACCCAAAACCCTGACTCAAAATAAAAATGATTTGATCTATGCAAAAAATTACGTACAGTATTTGAAAAATAAATCTGATATAGATATCGTTATATCGGTACTACGTAATTTCCGGTAAAAAAACTAATTATCGTTATCGTTATTAAAATAGACTCGTTAAATATTGAAAATCAGAATCTTCAACGTACTTTTTCAGCTCACTCGGGCAATATTAGTAGCGCAGTCGCAATATTTTGCGACTGCCTTTTCTCATTCATGGGTGAAACGAGAGCCGAATAAGTCGATTATCTTTAAGAAACTGCTGAACCTAGAATTTTGAAATATTGCTGAGTACAATGGAAAAATCGATCTACAAAGTTATACGTAGTGTTTCGACACTTTTGGATTTATTAGTTGGCTGATGAGTTGATTTTTGATCAATATATTCAAACTCATCTTCTCGATCTTCTCGAATATCACTCTAAATTGTTGACAGAGTCTTACTTTAACTAATTAAATTGCATTTGAGCGTAATGATAACTCTTACCAAAATCCACAAATATCACACCAGAATAGTTGCTGCTAGTTTTCCGTCAACTGATTTTACCAAGCTATATGAGTTAGCTAATTAATTTACTAAACGTGATCTGGATGAAATCGACCTTTGAGAAAAGATGCTTTAATGGGAATCTCTCAAGCTGCAGATGCTGGTGAAATTGATCCGACGATTCCAATAGAAAAATGGACACATAACGAATTTAAACAACACTCAGAAATTGTTTATAATTGATTCGTTTCTTCCAAATAAGTCCGGTCAATTTTATAATGAAGTTAGACCGTGTGTATGTTAAGATTTTGCCAGAAATACTATTGCAGTGAAGATCATCAGGCCAGCAAAATCGTAACTACCGATTCTTCAATTCTTTCGCGCGTAATCAAATTTTTGAAACAAGCTGACGATAAACAAACAAATCAATTGAATTAAAGCTGTTACTACGAAGTAGTCGTGATGGATTTAAGAATACCGAATTTCATCGTTTGTGTGATAATCAAGGTCCAACAGTTGTTGCCATTCGCGTAAAAAGATGAAAAATATTATTGGTGGTTATAATCCATTTCAATAAAATTCAAGTGGCACGAACTACTCAGCTTTAAATAGTTTTTTTTATATAAATTTAATTCTCCTATGACTATGGTTTGAGATCTAGCGGAATAGAATATTTAACATTGCGGATTATGAAGTGTATCAAGTGGTGCAGAAATATATGTTAAATTTATTTGAAAATATAAATATTTCTTTATAAATAAGAAATTCAATTTTATAGGTTTTTTTTATACGTTATAATTAAACTACTAATTTGGATTTGGATTTTTATATTCACATTCTTACTTTGCACTAAAATATTTAATTTATCGAGTATTAAATTAACTTCTATCTATTAAATATCATGTACCCTTTTGAATTTTTTTTCGATATCAATTATATGCCGTATACTTCACCCCCAAAATTAAGCACCCCCACATCACGTATATACGTATACGTACATATGTGCTACAATAAGCACCCCAAAATTGAATATTATTATCATCACTCATCATTATTACATCATTCTATCAGAATTACCCGAACTATCATTACCAACATCAATAATTTACAATTCCTCATCCTCTAAACTATCTAACGCTAAGGCAAGATTTACCCATACATACACGTCACCTAACTTGGCATGTCGAAGATTACTAGTAGTTTGTCCTACACCACCACTAGCCATCCAAAAATGCCATTCTTTATATAGGTTGTCTTTAAATGGTTTATTTGGACGATTTTGCCCATATTCACAGAAGATTGTTAAAAAAATAAGCCTACCTGTGGCACAAGTTAAAACAACCGTAATCAGTTTTTTCTCCTTTTTGATCAATGGTGAAATTACCAGTTATATCAAACTATACCGGAGTTTCGTCCATATTGAAGGATTTTTCCGTTCTAAGATTGATAACAAACTGACGAAAGCTGATTAATACTTTTTTCAGTTTGTATAGGAAGTTTTTACGAAATTCTTGAATCCCACTGTCAATACAGTTTATATCTTTTCATTCATATAGTAGCATAAGTTACAGCTAACCCTTGTTACCTTTGTTCAATAATCCAATTATACAGTTCTTTAGAATAGAAAGCTTTTCGACCAGAACCAACTCATTTACTGTTTTGGTTTATCTCGGTACTCCAACTTGCTCTTGCCTTAACCCAACGTCCAACCATACTAGCATCAAGTTCAAAATAACGTTTGATAGGTTTTTTACATTCGACAACTTTCACGTTATCGTTATCGTTATTGATCATTATAGCAAAAAGGTGGAAGTACATTTACGTGATAGAAATGATAATTTTACAAATTTTACAATATACTAAATAGTATAAATGATAAGAATAAACTAAATAAAGTATTGTAGTACACACTGTTTCTCATATCAAGAATACCTTTTTACGCTTGATTTGTACATCTCAGATGCAGGAGATATAAGAACCAAGTGCGATACTACAAAGACAATCTCAATATACTGATTTTAGTAAAAAATATTGAGTTAACATAACTACTTCCAGAATCAATTTTTGTTTTAGTGGTTTAATTAAAAACATTAATATTTAAAGTTTTGGTA
Source organism: Ambispora gerdemannii (assembly GCA_910591945.1). NCBI lineage: Eukaryota > Fungi > Glomeromycota > Glomeromycetes > Archaeosporales > Ambisporaceae > Ambispora > Ambispora gerdemannii. The sequence goes on from CAJVPL010002180.1 coordinate 9,692, forward strand.
AGTAATACAGTAGTAACAAACTACATGTAATTAATTTTGAAACTATTATATATAATTGATATAACATATCAATGATATTAATGTGACAGCTCGAGCCACTTAAGCCTGACTACTTAAACTAGCAAACTTCTAATTGCTTTTAATCTATAATTTGATACTTTGAATATATATGATGAATTTTTGAATTTTCAATTGCAGATTAATCTTTATAAATTCTTATTTTGTGGTAAACTCAAAATTCTTGTATATTTATTTACACTCAAAAGTATGGTATAGTCTGGTGCAAAAAGATTTGTACAACAGATAACCATTAATAAATTATTTGTTTAAAATAAAATTTTAATTCTAAATTCATTAATTAAGTTATTAGATAGTAAAATT
>CAJVPL010002181.1:0-10069 GCA_910591945.1 Ambispora gerdemannii
AATAATAAATATAATTTTATATCTGTCTAACTTTCACTTATATTCTGACTCTATTCTGGAAAAATAAAAAAAAGATCCTGTCTAACTTGCGTATAAATTATAAATTCTGACTTTATTCCAGAAAAATTCTGTCTAATTTATATATATATTCCAATTATATTCCAGAAAAATAAAAAAAAGATTCCATTTAACTTGCCTATATATTCTGACTCTATTCCGGAAAAAATAAAAAAACTCCATTTAACTTGCATATATATTCTGACTATATTCCAGAAAATATTAGATATTTTTCTGGAAATTTGTTAACAAAACCATTAAATTTCTGGATTTAAATCAGATATTAGAAATCAAAAAAAAAATCTGGAAATTTTCAGACTCAAAAATCAGAAATTTTCTGGATTAAAAATGACCCATTTTTTTTTACAGGAATTGTAAATATTTTAATGATCAGTTATGAAGTATTTTTTCAATTTTAAAATAGTATTCTAATTTTTATTTTTTATCTTTTCTTTGATGATATATTTTTCTTAGAGCTTTTTCTAATTTTATCTTTCAAATTTCATCAGTCAATTCAGATTGATGTTTCTTGGATTATTGTTCTTCAATGACTTTTGTTGTTGATATCAAGTTTATGAATTTAGTTAGTTCTGTTAGTTCTGTTATTTCTGTTGTTCTAATAATTGGTGCAAAAGAAATTATAATTTCTTCATAAAGGGTTGATTCATCAAAATCTTTAAGAAATTCTGAACAGTTGAATATTTCAGAGAAAGATATAAATGGTTGTGATTCAAAAATGATAATATTATCAAAGGAAAAATTGTTGAGAAATTTTAGATATTAATTGAGTTCTTGAGTTGTTGTATAATGTTGTTATCCATTATCATTTTTGATTATAATTTCATAAGTTAAGAAAGAGATTACTCTATTTGGTTGATATAAGAATAAATCTTCTAGTATTTTGACAAAACATTTTTTCATATATGATGAGATTCATCCAGATAAAAATATTGTAAAAATAAAAAGATTTAAAAAGAGAAGTTTTTAAAAGAATACAAATAATTTTGAAAGTAATAATTTAAAAAGAGAAGTTCAGAAAGAGGTGTTCTATTTATAGTGTTTTCAAAGAGGAGATAGTATTATGATACTAATATTATAATAAGGATAATGATAAGAAATTTACATATTCTATTACTACTTCTAGTTTAAATAAAATTGATCATTCATAAAATGTTTTAATTGTGTATTATTAATTAATTTCTTGAGTAATTGTTCTTATTAGTTTTACAATCTATATGCTCTATTTTGATAGATTTCATATATGTAATATCATTCTTCTTTCCATTGAGATTTAAACTTGTTTTCATATTCAACATATCTTTTCATATTATAGACTAGAACTTTGTCTTTAATTTCGAATTGTTGTATTTTTCTCAGTTTTCTATCATGTTATTCTTTTGATTTTTCTTGTGAAAGATTGATATTCTTCTTGATATCAATAATTTGTTTAGGTAAATAATTAATTAAAGTAAATATTCTATTTAATAATTGTTCTTCTATTTTAACTTCTTTTTCGAGTGTCATTTTGAATTTCAATTCTATTGGTAGTCGTGCTTCTCTTTCATATGTCAGAAAGAAAAGTTCATGTTGTATAGTATTATTTTGTAAAGTTCTATAAGTGAATAATGCAATTGAGATATGATTAACCCATTCTTTATCTAGAGTAATAGTGAATTTTTGTAATGTTATTGATAATGTTCTATTAAATTATTTTATAATTTCATTTGTTTGTGGATGATATAGTGATGAGTATTTGTGTTGTATTCCAAATTTACTAATAAGCTCTTCTATTATTTGTGCTGTGAATTCTATTCCTTGATCTAATTGTAATACTTTTGGATATTCATATCGACAAATAATTTCTTCAAATATAAACTTAGCAATGGTTGCAGCTTCTTTGTTGGGTATTGCTTTTGCTTCAGACCATTTTGTTAGATAATCTATAGTAGTTACAATATATTAATTTTTCTGTTGAGTTAATTTGCAAGATCCAATAAGTTCTATTACAATATGATTAAAAGGTTATTTAACTTTAATTAAATATAAAGATTCTTTGAATTGTTGACTTCCAGTAAATTGACAGGTAGAGCAAAATTTTTTATATTAATTCCCATTCCATTCTACCAATATCATATAGTAATTTGTTGATAAGTTCTATTATATTCAAAGTGTTCAGATAAAGAGTCTTCATGTATTTCTTTCATTACTATTTCTATTTCATTTTCTTTTAATACTCAAAGTGGATTAATAAATTCTTTTCATCAGTTGATTTTGAATAATAATCTATTTTGTATGACAAAATATTTAGATTGTTGTTGTAATTGTTTCTTTGTTGTTTAATAAGAGTTAAATTATAAGTTCTGTTATTCAAAAATTGAAGTAAGTTGTAATATGTTGTTAAGTCCATTTTTGATAGTGTTGATTGATTTTAAATATTAATAATTAGTAGAGTTCATTCAGAATAAAGCATCAGCATTTTGATTTACTCGTCCAAGTTGATAACTAATTATAAAGTTGTATTTCATCATTGTAGTGATCTATCAATATATTCTTGGTATTGGATTTGTTTGTTTGTTGAAAAGCCATCATAGTGCATTATGATCAGTTATAATTTCAAAGGTTGTTCTGAGTAGATAATATCTAAATTATCAAACAGCCCAAACTATTACTAAAGCTTCTTTTTTAGTAGTATTGTATTGAATTTCAGCTGGTTTAAGAGAAATACTTGAATATGTGATTACTCTTTCTTGATTTTGATCATCTTTTTGTGAGAGTATGGTTTCCAGTCCAGAATCAGAGACATCAGTATAAAGATAGAATTTCTTTGTGAAATCTGGATAGATCAATATTAGTGCTATTGTAAGTATCTTCTTAAGTTTGTTGAAAGCTTCTTCTTGGTCGATAGTCCAAACAAAAGTAATATTGTTTTGTAGTAATTTGAATAATGATATGATTATTTGTAAAAAGCCTTTCATAAATTTTTGGTAATATCCAGCTAGTCCAAAAAAAGATTGAAATTCTTTTACTGTACAAGGTTGTGGGAAGTCAATAATCTTTTGTATGGTTAAGGAATCAGGTGAAATTCTATTTTCATTTATCACATGTTCAAGGAAGAGTAATTCTTTTTGAACAAAGTTATATTTGGCTTTGTTGAGCTTTAGTTCAGCTTCTCTTATTCGTTGAAATATAAGTCATAAATATTGCAAATGTTCTTCGAATATTTGGGAGAAGATATTTATATCATCAATGTAGATCATGATGAATTTCCAATTGTAGTTTTCAAGCATATTGTCCATTGCTCTTTGAAAAGTGGAAAATCTATTGCATACACCAAAAGACATAACATTAAATTTATATAATCCTTTACGAGAGATAAAAGTTGTCTTTTGAACATTATTGGAATGTATTCCAATTTGTCAAAATCTATTAATCAGGTCAGTTGAGAAAAACCATTTCACTTTCCAAGAGCATCCATCATTTCATCAATTTGGGATAATGGATAAATATCTTTTTTGTGATAAAGTTAAGTTTGCGATAATTAACACAAAGTCTTTTCTTTCCATTCTTCTTCATTACTACAACAATGGGTGAGACTCAGAAGCTAGTTGAAGGTTAAGCTATTCCAGTATTTATTATCTTTTGAATTTTGTTTGAAATGAACTCTTGATCAGGTAATATTGCTCAATATGCTCTTTGTTTAATTGATCATTCATCACCAGTATCAATTATATATTGGACTTTATTAATTCTTCCAAGTTCATGAAGTTCAGCAGTGAATATGTCATCGAATTCTTCTAACAGTTGATTTAATGCTTGATCTTGTTCGTCAGTTAATTCTCATTGTTCGATAGGTTTGTCTTCTTCTTTTTCTTGATTTAGAAAGTATATTATCATATTGTTATCATTCTTATATTGATAGGCAAGATATTAACTAATTATAGTAATTAATTAAGAATTGCATAAGAGTGATAATAGTGACTATGTGTACTTGAGAGGATTGGATATTAGATGGTTAGAAGAGAGTATTAAAAAGAAATAAATTCTGATACTTCACTAGTTGGGTAAGTATTTTATAATTTAAAAATGTAAATAATTTATTAAAATACAAAAGATAACTTCTACTAGTTGGGTAAATCAAAGTTAAATAAATAATAAATCAAAGATAACAATATGTAAAAGATTAATTAGAAGTATTAATTAACTTCTATATTTTTATTACTTTCAAAATTATTACTGAGATTCTTGTTATTTTATATTAAATTACATCTGTTTAAATACATGTAAATATAATACAGATCTATATTATGAGTAATGTTACTTAAAAACAGTTATAAGATAAATTTAGAAGAAGTGTAATATCAAGAAATAATAAGTATAATACTAATTTAATTTAAGTAATACAATTAAAATTAGAGTGACATTAGCACTATATTAATTAATGTTAAATGAAATTAATTTAAAATAGAATGAATTTAGATTCAATAATATTATAATAAAATAAATTAAGTAATATTAAAAAGAATTGATTGGTATTTTTGATAAATTACGTATAAATTAAATAAATTAAATAATTAAAAATAAAATTATAAATAGAAAAATATAAAAGAAAGTATAAATAATTATCAAAATTATGTCACATGATATTTTATATGTGATCAAAATATCAAATGGTAACAATCTTCTTTACTTAAGAGTTTTACTATGAAAAACTCAAATGATTATAATAGGCTCTAATTTCAATTCAACATAGAGCTTCAAATGATTACCATTATGTGGATTCTTCAAGATTTTTCCATCAAGTGTACACAATTTGTAAGTTCCTTTGTCAAATTTATTATGAATATAAAATGGTCCTTTTCATTTTTCTCCAAATTTGTCATGATACCAATGTTAAGTTTTCATTCACTTCATTAGAACTTTATCTCCAATTTCAAATGCTTGGGTGACTTTGTTTTTGTCATAATATTCTTTTTGTTTTAATTGCACTTTTTGAATATTTTGTAGAATTAATTCACAGTTTTCTTCTAGTTGATTAATAATTTTACAAGCTCTTTAAATTATTTGTTTTTTTAATATTGCTTTTTGATCATTTGGTAATTCTAATTGAATATCAAGTGATGTATTCGCTTGTTTCATTATTCTATATGTGAATAAAACATTTAGAAGATAATGATTCCAGTTTTGTTTGTATAGTTGTATATATTTTGTAAGTACTGTACAAATTGTTCTATTCAAGCATTTTACTAGACCATTTGTTTGAGGGTGGTAAGATGCTGAGAGTCAATATTTTACTTGATATCTTTCTAGAAGTTCAGCAATTAGATCATTAACAAATGTTGTGCCTCTATCAAAAATAATTTCTTTTGGATATTTATATCTATATATAATATTTTCATGTAAAAATAAAACTATAGTTGCAATGGCAGTATCAGGTATGACTCTTGCTTCTACTTATTTTGTAAAATAATCAATAGTGACAATAATATAATAATTATTGTTGTATATTAATGAAAACAGTCTAATGAGATTGATACCAATTTTCTCAAATAATTGAGTTATTGGTATTGATATCAATTTATTGTTCTTTTTAGTTTTGCCTTTGTGTTGATATATGTTACATGCTTTGATATAATTATCAATATCTTTGTATATCTGAGGCCAATAGTACTTTTGATATATGCGATGGTATGTATTTTTTATATCAAAATATCCAATTGAATGTTTATTAAATAGAATATGTTCAACTTCAGTAACTTTGATAACTTGTTGTGGTTAATTTGAATTAAGTTTATTTCTTCTATATAGATAATTTTTGTCAATGAAATATTGTTTGGATTTGGTTAAAAATTTTCAGATTTGATCCATTGAGAGGTTGTCTGGCAGTTTGAGTGTATCAAGATAATTGTATAATTCAACATATTCATTCAAATTCATTTTGGATGAATATTATTGTCTGATGTGTGTGGCATTCTTGAAAGTGGATCTACATGGGAATCGATTCTGCCTTTTTTGTGGATTGTTTCAAAGTTGTATTCTCTAAGTTCCATTATCCAGCAAAATAATCTTTCAGATAAATTAGATTTATTAAATAGTCATAATAAAGCAGTGTGATCAGTTATCAATTAAAATGGTGTATAAGAGTGAAGATATGAACGAAAGAGTTTGATTGCCCAATGGATAGCAAGACATTCTAATTTAGTTATTGAGTATTTACTTTTAGCCTGTGTGACTCTTCTGCTTATATAAGTAATTATTCTTTCCAAATTATTCTTATCTTTTTGTAATAGAACAGCTCCAAGTTTAATTTTTGAAGCATTAGTGAATAGTATGAAGAGTTTGTCAAAATCTGGATATATCAATATTGATGCAATTATTAGATATTATTTAATTCTTTAAAGACTTTTTGTTGTTTATTAGTTCAAATAAAAGATTTGTCTTTGTGAAATAGTTGATGAAGAGGTGATGCTATTTTGGCAAAATCTTTTATAAAGTGATGATAATATGAAGCAAGTCCAACAAAATCTCTAAGTATGATTAAATTAGTGGGTACTGGAAAGCTTTGAACTTTTTCAATTTTGGCTGGATTAGGCTTGATTCCATTCTTTCCAATAATATAACCAAGGAAAGATAGTGATATTTTTTCAAAATGACATTTTTCTGGTTGTGTTTTCAGTTCAGCAATGCGAATTTTATTCAAAGTTTTTCAAAGATGTTGGAGATGTTGTTCAAATATAGAAGAATATATAATTGTATCATTCAAATAAATAACTATAAACTTATCAATATATTCTCTAAACACAATATTCATGAGTCATTAAAAGATGGTAGGTGCATTTGTTAAACCAAATGACATGACATTAAACTCAAATAGACCTTGTTTGGTGATGAATGCAGTTTTTGCTCTGCCTTCTAATTTTATCTTTACTTGCCAATAGCCAGCAGCAAGATCAATAGTTGAGAAATATTTGGCACTTTTAAAGTTCATCAATGCAAGATAATGGATATCTATCTTTTTTAGTGACATTGTTCAATTGCCAGTAATTAATACATAAATGATATTTTTCATTTTTCTTTTTAACAATAATAACTGGAGCTGATTATGAACTTTCTGATGGTGAAATTATATCTTGTTCTAACATCTTTTGAATCTCTTCTTCTAGAAATTTATTTTCAATTGGTGATTTTCTAGCATATAATTTGAGTGTGATGAGATGAGTTTTTTCAAGATGAATTTCATGTTGTATAATATCAGTTCGACCAGGTACTTCAGTATTAAACAAGTCAGCATATTTATCAAGTAATTGTTATAATTAATTTTGTTTTTGAGCTGTGAGATCAGTTTCAATTGTAGTATTGATAACATTATATGTTGGTTCAGGTATAACTTTTAATTATTAATAGATATTTTATTCTTTTATATATTGTTTGCAATTTTTACTATTTTTGGAGGGGTGTGAATATTTATAAAAATCTTTTAAGCATTCTCTTTTAATTTTATTGATATCAATTTGGTCATATTTTTCATTATTGATTTGTGTGAAGTATTCTTCAATTTCTATATTTAGTACTGATTTTTCATTGAAATTCTCTTTTACACATAGTAATAGTTGGTCTTCTATTAATAGATCTTCATATTCTTCTTTAAATTCATTATTATCTTGAATATTATAGTTATTAAGATCAAAGTCATCATATACTGTAGTTTCTTTTTCTTGAGTTATTGGTATGTGACGACTAGTACAAGTAATAGTAATATTATGTCTATTATTATTGTTTACAAATGATAGTGTTTTGCTAGGCCAATCTAGAATAACTTCATGTTAATAAGTCCAGTTATTTTTAAAGAGAATATCATATTCAGCATGTTCAAGAACTAAAGTATTAATAGTGAATTCTTGTTGTTGCATTATTACTAATAGATCTTTAATTTCTTCAAGTGACATTTCTGATTTTCCACTAATTCCAATTAATTGAATATTTGATGATTTAATAATATTTTGATTGATTTCTTTTAAGAATTTCTTTGATATAATATTACTAACTGATTTACTATCAATAATTATATTAGTTGATTTGTTTCTAACAGTTCCAATACAATGAATAGCATCAACTGATATATTATTATTATTATAATTATCTTTATTATTATTATTATTTTCATTTTCTTGTTAATTTTTTAGTAATAATTGTTCCAATTTTTGTTTAGCTGAAGGTTTTATAGTTTTGAATACACTCTCACCTTCTAAAGACACATTTTCTAGTTTAAACATTGATTATTGTTCTTGTTAAAAGATTGTTAATTATTTGATTGAATTAATTATTATAATTGTTGCAAGAGTTTATCATGTTAATTATCAGTATCTTCCATTCTTCCAAAATTACTAGATTGTTGATTGTTGTGATTGTAATTGTTATTATTATTATTATTGTTATTGTTACTATTATTATTTCTATTATAATTATTTCTTTCATTATTATTATTATTGTTATTTTTATTATTATTGTAACTGTTTCTTTCATTATTATTATTACAATTGCTATAACAGTCTTTGGCAAGATGTTCAATTTTTTCACAGTTATAACCTGAAATATTATTGTGATTAAAGTTAATTCTATTATTATTATTATTATTGCATTGAAAATTGTTGTGATTATTATTATTGTTATTATTGTTACTCAAATTTTTGATTTGTTTAATCAATTCCAATAAAGTTGTATTAATATCAGTATTATTAGTTGTTGATGTGTTTGGTTGTATTGGTAATCCATAATTGTATAGTATAGTTAAGATTGCTAATGTAAATAGATTGTTATAAGTAATTTTGAATCTGGTTTCTGTTTCAATAGCAATAGAAATGACTTTTTAATATGTTTCAGGTTGGTATAAATTAATAAAAAAGGCATATTGTGAATTGAAATTTTTGGTAAATTCATGAATTTTATATTGAGTTAAATAAGTATTGTCTGGATCAATTTTGTGAAGTAATAAACAAATATCAGCTACATATTGACTAACTGATTCATTTACACTTTGAATACAGTTATTTAATTGTTGTTGCCACAATAATAATTGAGTTTGTATATGAAATTCATTTAAAAAACATGGTTTAAAAGAAGTTTCTTGGTTGTCAACATCATTATAATATGTGGGCCATGCATTATTTGCTTGCACTTAATTTTTGTACCAATAATTGGCAATACCTCATAGATATGTTATTATAATATGAATTTATCTTTTATCACTCATATTATTAGCTCTTGTAGCTTATTCAAATTCTTCTATCCAAGTGATTGGATCATCTTGACCATTTTCATAAAATATTGGAATTGGAATTGGATCTTGATTTTGATTACTAATTAGATCTGCTAATTATTTGAGAGTGACATCTAGAGTAACCATTGTTGGTAATATAGATAATGGTGATGGTGATGGTGATTTTAATTCAATGTTTTCTGATAATAATAGAAGTAAATCAAGAATTAAAGCATCTTGTTCTTCTTCTTCTTTAAAGTTTTGAGTTTGTTGAATTATTAATGATATTTCTAGATAATTTTAAAAAATTTGTTTAATATTTTGAACAATTGTTGATATTGTTGCTACTGTTTGTGAATGTAATTCTTGACTTGTAGTTGTTGATATTGATATTGATGAGTGAGATTTTTGTTCTATTTTATATTTAAATAATCAAGATTGTCTTTGTTGATTGAAAATTTGAATTTCTTCAGTTAAGTTATTGAGATAGTTAAATAATCCAAATGATTTTAAAAGAGTATGTGATGTTAATCACTGTTGTAATCAATATTTGATAATGTTAATTTGAGATTTTTGTTTGGTAATATCTACTTCAAATAAATCATAGAGAAGTTTAAATAATTCTTTGTCTTGTTTTTTTGTAAGTTTAGTGTTGATTATTTCTCTTATAATATTGTTACCATTTTGATAGGGCTTTCGAAATACTCAAAGGTATTTATAAAATTTAAGGAATATTCAAAGGGAAACTTCCAATGTCTT
>CAJVPL010002182.1:0-10066 GCA_910591945.1 Ambispora gerdemannii
ATGATAGTGTGTTTGGAAATAATGCATTTATTTTAATTTTAAATAAAAAAATCAAAAAAATTGATCCAGTAACTTTGAGACGCGATATCTCGCGAACCACGAAACCAATCCGGACAAAAATACCACCATTTGATTCGTCAAGACTAGACGAATCGAATGGTGGTATTTTTGTCCGGATTGGTTCCGTGGTTCGCGAGATATCACATCCCAAAGTTTCCAGATTTTTAATCAGATTTTTATCAGATTTTAATCCAGAATTTTGTTTACAAAACCTGTGATTTTCCGAAACTAAAAAACTGAATTTTTTCCTGATTTTTGTCTTTTATTTTTTTTTACAGGACATATCAGATTGTTTTTTTACCAATCACATTACTAGAAGATATACATTCAAAAATAAAAAAGCATATTAATACCAATAGCTCAATAAATTTATATGAAAACCACAAAATTAATTATCATAAATCAATAATCACTTTCTCTACACTTAACTACAAAAAGATACTTCTCAATAACTTGAAAAATAATTAAACCAACAAATCAAATATAACTATAAAAAAAATAACACCTTCACCACTCAAAGATCATGAAATATTCAAAATATAATCAGCTCTCCTGATAAAACTACACAAAAAATAAATAACAATAAAATTACTTAGTTCAATAAAACTTATCTGATTAAAACAAACACCCAAGATACAGATAAAATCAAAAAATTGAAAAATGACTTATCAACTTTTAATCAAAGACTTAATCTTATTAATTTCAAAATTAATTATTTTGAAAACAAATTAGACATATTTATCAGATCAATCAATAACCAAAATAGTAACTCTATTCTGAAAATATCTATATTCAACACACAATCTCTTACTTCAAAACTTGAAGAACCAACTCCTTTACAATCACACAATTCTCTCAAAAAAATCTTGACTAAAAAGGAAAATGAAATTCTACAACTCAAACAAACTAACTCAGATTTAACTAATTAATTAATGAGCATGAATAATGAACAATAATCACTCATGCACTGAATGGAACAAATAGAAAATTATTATAATTATGAACTTATATAATAATACAACATTAACTGGATCTTTCAGTCCTCTCACTCATTAACAAAATTCATTAATTAATTCACTATATATATATATATATAGATAATTCTTCTTTTATAAACAAAATACAATATACTCAACTAACTAATCAAATTATTCTTTATCATCATCATCAAACAGTCTTCTAATAACTGTAATATTTTATCAACATTCAATAATATCAGTAGCAAGCTATCCAACACTCGGCAAATTTGCACACTTAATGTGCAGAGACTAAACTCTCCAAGCAAAGCAAACAATACTCTTTAATTCTTTAACCAACACCAAATAGACTTTTTATATTTCACAGAAACAAAACTCAAAAGTTATATAGCAAAATTTTTGTTTTCCAAATCAAAACAATATCATCATCTATTTATTACCAATAATCAATAACCATTCAGATCAAATATTAGCATTTTAATCAATTATGAATGGGCTAATACATCCAAAAAGTAAATTACATCAATAATCATCTTATTCATATCAATTTTACCTTTTCTGGAAATATAACAATACACATTCTGATCAATTATTTTCTAGTATTCTTACTTTCCAACAACAATCTTATTAAAAAAAATATTATGATACATTAATTTAATCCTCTCACTATCTGATCATGTAATCCTTCTAGGTGACTTCAATAAGCATTTTTTAATGCACCAAAAAATAGAGCAGTCAATCTTCTGATATTTAAAGGATTATATAAAGCTATTTACATATTACATTTACAAAGAGATGATCTTACTTGATCTTGTCAAGATATCAATCGCAAACTAGATATGATATGATGTTCATCAAAGATCACATCTCTCTTAATACATGCAGTTATAACAGATCTCCAATGAATTTTAATTAATTATCTTTTAGTATTTTAATTACATCTTTTACTTATCATACTCCTCTTCACATTCTAAAAAAATGGAAAACCAAGTAATTCACCTATATAACAAACAATCTTCCAGAAGAAGTTTGAAAAAAATATCAAGAATATATAGATACTCAATGCAATAATACTTTTTTTCATCCAATGAAAGCATCAACTCACATTGGCAACTACTAAAAACTATCATTCTTAATGCAACAAACAGCTCACTCAAAAAAAATAGTTGAATTGCATATCTTCTTCATCCAAACTATTTATCAATCTAAACAAAAAACTCAAAATAGTTATATAAACACTCTCCTTTATCTTATAATTCATTCTTCCTATTTCAGAAAACATTATTTAACTCTTAATAAAAAACTTAACAAAACTTATCAAACTAGAATCCACTTTCAATTTACCAATTACCAAATGGAACTCTTTCTCATTAATCAATATACTAATCACAAACTTATTACAAATCAAAGCTCGTCTTCATGGTGAAAAGATTCTACAAGTCTGATAACTAAAAACTTCTCAAATTAATGCAATCCAAGAAAATATCAAATAGTTCAGCAGTTATTACATCAAAATGCTATTCAATATTTTGAAAAAATAAAAGTACCGAATAATTATCAACAAAATTATCACTCCATCTGGAATATCAGATCATTCTGAGATTATCAAAGAATCAATCAAACAACACTTTACTAATTGAATTTGCAATGCATGACTATATTATAACCTGATTAAGAATAGCAACAACAATATAATCCAATCTCACACATTCCAGATAATGCATTTAACTCAGTCTCAAATCCAATTTCAAAAAAAGAATTTCAATATATGCTCATCAGTACCAATTCATTTAAATCACCCAAATCTTCAGGCATCCAACATATTTTACTAAAAAAAAGCAACTTTATTCTTTTATTCTCTTCTCCTATCTCTTTACAATAATGTTTAATGAAAAAAGACATATCTTCAGAATGGAAGCATTCTAACATAATACTCATTTCAAACCCATGTAAATGGGAGAGCAATCTTGACGTAACATGTTCAATTACACTAATTGATACAGCTCACAAAGATCTTTCATCAATTCTAATATATCGTATCTCAGTAATCATCTACTATCAGTCCTATTCACATTATAAACAGCATACTCGAAGACTCACATGAAAAACATCAGGAAATCTGGTACATCTTTCAAGATATGTACTATATTTATGACTCTATTAGTGATATATACTAGAACTAGTCTTATAAAATGAATTCAACTTACATTGCACTTTGCAAAAACATTCACACAATATGTCAAAATCAAATTATAACTGAATACGAACTTACTTCATCTTATCCTGTTCTGAATAATCTTGATCAAGATGAAATTAATGCATCTATGTTGTGATAGATCTTTTATAATTCTTTGCTTTGCCAAATAAAAGCATGACATATATCACAAGAATACATCATGACATCTAAGCTAACATTCACTCTCACTCAAACATCTCATCAAACAATTAATAATTTGGTCTTTGTTGACAATACAGTCTGAATTATCAATAATCATCAGGTAATATAACAGATTCTTAATACTATATCCCAATTTTATAATATGTGTGATATTAAAATCAATTCAAAGAAAACAGAAGCTATTTATTATAAATTAATTGAAATATTTTCCACTATAGAACTTTATATCAGAACAATTAGCAATCAAATATAAATACTTTCTCCAAATATTTGCACTAAATATCTTGGTTTATATATCAATGCAAATGACACTTTTAACACTTAGTTAAACAAAATAAGATTAGATATCATACTTATATCTAACTTACTAAGTAACAAATGCATAATCAACAAACAAGTTATCTACATCATTAACCGGATGCTCATTTTGGTCTTCAAATAATGCCCTCAACTCTTCATTATATCTAAAATTGAATGCAATAAATTAATAAGACAACTAAAAAAAGTAGCCAAATCCAAAGCAAGATTATTATTATCATTTCCTAATTCAGTTTTACATCATCCAAAATTTTTTGCTCTAAATCACTTGTGATCTATTCAAACTCATGCAAATATTATAGAGCTTTTTTATTGTTTAAATAATTTTCTTATTCTTGATCTAGCAATATATATTCATTTATATTGCTTTCAGGAACAAAGATGACTTTATTACTCAAGAATTTTACATCCTACATCAGAATCATCATCACAAGAAAAAAACTTAATAGCATCAATTCTTTCACTCATGTATAAATACAATATTTCCTTTACTAATTCAACTACCAATAGCCATCTTCTCACAAATAATCATACAAGATGATCTATCGAAAACTTTCTTCAACCCTAGTCAATATACAAAAATGTCATGCCATTTTACACAAAGATCATATTACATCTTTACAACAACTATCAAGTTATGTCAATTCTCGTCTGATAATACAAGAATTAATTCTGAAACAGTAAACATAATCCCAAATCTCTATGATACAATTAACTAGAAAATACTATTCTCAATAACTCTATATCATCAATTTGTATTATTACAAATAAAATAGGCAAACAGTAACAACTTTTACTTCAAAGTGAATTATTACCAATTGACAAACATTTAACAGCATCATCTGAAACCAACACTAAGTTTTCCATTAAAGAAAATCTTTCTCATCTTAATAATATAGATATCTTTACTGATAGTTCCATTCAAAAAAATGCATACATTACACATAAAATTCAGTTCAGCCTGGATAACCTGGCTCTCAAATATTTCTTTTGCTCATCATTCTCCCACAATCATCTCAATAACTACGTTAGAAATACAAGTTATCTGCACTTTAACAGAAATGCTCACCAATAATATTATTCTTTAAATTTTTACAGATAGTCAAGCAACAATTGATGACTTTAAAAATAATATAACACTTCATAATAATCTTAGCAATAGACGATCTTTACAGAATAACAACTGGCATTTATAAAAGATCATTAATCACAATATCATTGAAAAAAATCTAAATCTTAATCTGCACAAAGTTAAAGAACATTCCAATAACTCTGATAATGACCTGATAGATATCTTAAGCAAATTAGCTCCTATTTCTCATACTATTTTAACTAACTTTAATTCACTTCCTGAAACATTCTACATTTCAGTTTTTAATCTCTCACTACCTATAATATCAAATCTCTGCAAATTCCTCAAACTTTAGGATAACAAATATAACATAACCAAATAACAGCTTTACGCACTAAAAAATAACTTCATAAATTGCAATTTCTGGTTCACAATAGACTGAAAAGCAACCAATCTCACATGAAATCAAGACAAAGGAATCAACTTACTAGCGATCTCTATAAATGCATCCAAATTTTGTATATATTTCACCAAAATAATACTATCAACACTATTCAATTAACACAAATTTTATCCATCAATATACCTATATGATACGTGTAATAAATGTTATCTTGAATCAGAAACAAATAATTACTTATAGACTTGTTCAAACTCAAATAACCAAATCAAATTCATTCTTATCAAATTCCAAGTCAAACTCGAAAAAATACTCACAAAGTACTTTTCATCAACTAATACTTAGAATTTTTCATTCTCACTTAGCTCTGAAATCAAAAACTTCACAAAAAACTCTTATTTTCTTAATAATGCTGATCTCTTCTCCAATATAGGTTATAAATCCAGATATATGCTAGTCTTTAAAGACTTCGTTCCATTAGAACTCACAAATTTTATTAATTCACTCAGTTCATTCAAATCAGAAACTTTCATGCTATTAGCAAAATTTGTAATCTGATTTTTCAAATAAAATTTCACTCACATTTGGCTGGCTCATTGCAATGACCAAATCAAAGCAGAAAAATTAAATTCCATCTTTGTCAGACACAAATATACTTCCAAAAAAAGAATAGAAAGATCCAAAACTACTACATTCTCTAATTTCAATACTAGCATCTTTCAGTTCCACATGAAAAATAATCTTTGCTTATGCAAGCATTCAGCTTTAACTCATTTTAACAATTAATGTCCTGATAAAGGTCTTGCTGATCTTTAAGGAGATCAAATAATATTACTAATATATACTCTTCAAGTTGAAAATGACTTATTCATTAATTCTATAGGCTTCATGTAATCACAAACACGTCTAAATGACTAGTTACATTGTGATTCTCTGTCATAGATTTTCTGATGGCTCTTTTCTTTAAACTTTAATTTGTAATTCTTACTTTGTAAGTTAAATTAGTATAGAATTAGAGTGTGACTATGCTGTAGCAAATAGGAATAATAATCGTAATAATAATTATTGATCTAATAACCAAAAACAAAATAACTTCTTGAATACTAAAGAGTATTTAAATGACTAAATGCACTTTTAGAAGGTGAAGCTGCATCAACAATAAAAAAATCTTCAATTGACAAAAAGAAATTAGAACAAATGATACTTAATAATGAAGAAAAGAATAATAAAATATCACTAGACGCTATGTATTATCTTGAAAAAGTTAAAAATCAAAAAGTTATAATTATTATCTATCAGGAAATTTAGAAAATATCAGACCTGCAACAATCTGCAAATATGCAGATTATCACAGTTTTTTTGATCAAATTAACAAAAATCTGCAAAGAACTACAAAAATGCAGATTTTGATCAAAAAAAGTTGCAATGATTAGCATATTTACAGATTATTACAGATTTATTTATTTATTGTTGTGATCAATAAACAATAAATACACAACACATGCTAATTTTTAAATTTTACAAAACTTCTTTGAAGTCTATCAATGATGTAAATTTAACTTTAATATTCTTTGTCATTTTATATTCTTTATATTCTTTGAAGTTTTAAAAAATATATTTATTTAACAAAAAATGATTTTTTTATCGAATCGTGATACTATATGTGCTTCTTGATCTATGAATTCTATTGGAATTATATTATACTCTTTGATATAGTATAGATGAGGATAATTGTACAATTCCAGTTCATTTGGCTTAATATTGTACCAATGAATCATAGTGAAATTGTACAGTTCCTTTACTGATCCTCAAAAAAATCTTAGAAGGAGCAATATCTTTTGAAAAAGTTTCTTTAAATTTGTGAAATTGAAAATTAATAAATTTTTAAATTATAGTTACCTTTCCGTATCAGATATTTTCATCTGACCTATAGTGACTTTGGTCTTCAGCAGAAGTCACTGCAATATTACTGAACCACTTTTTGTCATGAAAACTACCAGACATTCTTAGAATTTTATCACTTTCTAAATGAATCATGTCATAAACTTTTATATAAAAGTCTTCGCTTTCAAAATCTTGTAATGATGTATCAAGAAATGTGTCTAATACAAAAATTATATGTGATAATTCTTCAATAAAGTTTGAATACAGTGAATTCTCCAAATTCTTCAACAAAACCACTTTTGCTTTAATGGTATCAAAAGGTAATTCTCATAATATCTTGCCAAATTTTTTAGTTTTATGATAAATCACTTTGCTCGTCATTGCAACTATTTCTTTGTGCTTCATCTGTAAGTATGATTTAGCATTACATTGCATTTTGAATAACTTAAAGAGTAACTTAACTTACTATATTTATTATCTGCTGCATTATATTTTTTCTATTTGATGATCAATATGGATTTTTCACATACGATTTGTGAAATGTTTCATATTTTCAGTTAAGAGATCATTCAAGATTTCATATTTATAAATTGTTATGACTATATGATATTACCAGCTATATAGTTTTGAAAAATCATATTTTGTGATTGACAATGACGCAAAACTTCTTTTGAATCTGAAATACCAGTCGATAATAAAAACCTGTATTGATTTTATTATTTTTAATTTCTTTAAAGTTTACTAATCAATTTTACTTTAATTTACCTCAAAGATTTTCAGATCATTTTCAATGAACAATTCTTGCCTACTTATTATATATATTTGACTAAATATTATGTAAAGCTCACAGAAATCGCTACATGTTATTTCATTTCATGTATCAAAGATATTGTCCAATGTGAAAAGTGAGGAATTTGACAGAAATGATCATTAAATTTGGTTTGTAATTCTGTTTCGTCAACTTTCTTCAAAATATCTTGGATGAAGTCCAATTGGTATTTGAAGAGTCCAAGATCAATATGGTGCATACGATCAGGTACATAGACTTCATAAATATTTAAGTTTCTATTTAAAAATTTCAGTTTTCAGCTAATTAATTATTCCTTGAAAATAGTGACAGAAAGAATTAGTATTCAAATGCTTACCAAAATTTTCAAAAGATATTTTTAACATTATATATTAAAAAATCTTTGCCTTAACCTTTATTTATGATCTGTTGTATATTTTCTGGTGTTCTGAAAGCCATGTCCTCTAATGCAAGATTCATATTGTTGAGATTATTTTGTATAACTATGTAGACATAACATGATATCTTGTATTGCACTACTTTATATGTTGTGATCACATCATTAGCTTCAAGCATATCTGCAAGAAAAATTGAAATCTGTGTTACAAAAATTACTTATCACCCCTGAACTCTGAAATACAATATATCAGGTTTTTCATGTAAAGGTTCAAGCATAATTTTCAAGCACTTGTGATACACTTCATGTTGAAGACTTTGAAAAACTTCAGTGATTTTAATCATTGAATCTTGAACTTTGAGCAAAAAGTCTAAAAGAATTTTAGATTCTGATTTATTTCGAATCCAATTTGAAAAGTTATCAAGTATCAAAAATATTGAATGTCCTAAATTCTTGTTGAGATCATCAAAGATGATGACATCAGAGTATAGAATAATCGACAATAAATGGTTCAATGGAGAAAGTGTCTTTTTAGTTTTGTGTTATCAATCACATTTATACTATTCTTCAAATATCCTTATTTCAACTTCACCTTTCTGATAATTAATTAATATTTACTGATTTGTTAATTTTGTTAATTTTGTTAATTGATATCATAGTAATTGGAAACTTATCATTTTCTTCTTTTTTAGAACTCCATATTGAGCAAAGTTATCTGTTATTCCTGGTTATTGTAGAAGTATTTGGATGGCTCAAAAAATTGGATGATAATAGAGAGTAAAATTGACTTCAGAGTAAGTTCCAACAATCTTTTCTTTAAATTTAATCGAAGATAATTCTATTTGATTAAGATAATCTTTTTCACTTTTGGTAAATTTTGATAATGACGACTTTTCCAGATTACTGTATTTATCGAAGAACTTGATGATTTTATCTCTGATATTGTTCGAAATATTACTTTCTATTATCAATCTCATAAAGTCACGGTAAGCCTCGTTAGGTCATTGTGCTAAATGTTCCAGTTTGTTTTTTTCTTCAATGATCTTCAAAGCATCATTCAAAGTTGCATCCTAAAGATTTTTAAAATCAAAACCAAATTCTTCAGTATTTATCAATATTGACTCTTTTATACTTTTTTCTGAATTTTTTTCAGTAGAAACTTCTGCAGATAAGTTTATTTCTTTTTCAATGATGTTCATAGATAATATTATTTCTTTTTCAATGATGTCCATAGATAATATTATTTCTTCTTCAATAATGTTTATAGGTAATATTATTTTTTTGTCAGATTTTTTTTAGACATTTCTGGTGAAGAAGATAGCTTCATAATCAACATACTTCCCCTGTAAAAAAAATGAACCATTTTTGATCTGGAAAATTCCCAATTTTTGAGTCTGAAAATTTCTGGATTTTTTTCTAATTTTTAATATCTGATTTAATTCAGAAATTCAATGATTTTGTTAATAAATTTCTGGAAAAATATCTAATACTTTCTGAAATATAGTCAGAATATATATACAAGTTAGACAGGATCTTTTTTTTATTTTTCTGGAATAGAGTCAGAATATAGACAAGTTAGATGAGATCTTTTTTTTATTTTTCCGGAATATATATGTAAATTAGACAGGATTTTTCTGGAATAAAATTGGAATTTATATGCAAGTTAGACAGGATCTTTTTTTATTTTTCTGAAATATAGTCAGAATATAAGTGAAAGTTAGACAGATATAAAATTATATTTATTATTATATAATTATAAATTATGCTCTAAAT
>CAJVPL010002183.1:0-10065 GCA_910591945.1 Ambispora gerdemannii
TCAATTCTGAATCCTTCATCCAAATCTCATTCAATTCACAAAAAGGATTAGATCAAGCACTCCAAATCTCAATTCATAATCAACATTTCTCTAACACCAAACTCAATCATGAAACCAATCAATTTATTAACAACATCATTGCTCTCAGAGATATTCCTCTTAACACCGAAGAAAGTCTCATAAGATTTGTTTTCTCCAGATTTGGACACATAGTGGAACTTCGAAAAAAGATTATCAACCAATAACAATACATAACAATCTGTTACTCCAACATAGATAAAGTCAATGATGCACTATCACACTGGTCCATCCTTGTAGACAATGATCGAGTTAGAATTCTTCCTCTCATCAATCAATATCAAACTATAATAACTCGAGAGTGACACAAACTTAAGCTAATAAACTTACCATACAGATGCATCACATATGAATTAGACGAATTTCTCTCATCTATAAAAGCCAGATCCTGTTTTATCCCAAGATCACCTGTCAAATATCAACGACAATGCTTCACTTGGATCCTCTTTAAATCTGAACTGGATACTGCATTTGTCATGCAACAACACATTATTCTCAGAAATTCGCAACTAAACTGGGAATTACCTACAGCTATTACATGTAATATGTGCTTTAAAATAGAACATCAAGCTTCAATTTGCAAGAGTAAATTATGCTGTTCCATTCAATACAAACAATTAAACAAGTTATATCAAAAAAGAGAATTGGAAGTTCATAAACCAAAAATCAGTATACCCACTTCTATAAAAAAAATTATACAAACAAGCTCTCTTACAGAATTCATCTACAAATTCCAAAAAAACAGAAAGACAGACTAATTTTTCTGACAACACAAAGTCACCTATGCTACGTTCTTGGAATCAATCAAACCTTAATAACTTTTACAACACTCCTATCAACAATTCTCTAAACTTAATCTCATCTATCCATAACACAGTCACTTCACTTAGAAATGACGTCAACAATATCATGGCAAAATTTCAACAACTCGATTCCAAGCTCGATAAAATTCTCAACACTCTTATTACTCAAACACCAAGTTCTAAAACTTCTATCTACATACAATTTAATGATATAACTAACTCACATAATCATAATGACAACATCAATGACATGTTCATTCAGAATAATGAACCCATTAACAACATCATCAACACTCTTTACAAAACTTCCTATTTTGATAAGCTTGTCATCAATCAACTACATCAAAAAGATGTTATAATCAATGAACTCACAAACCAAAATAAATAACTCTACAAATCATACAACACTCTCAGTGAAAGATTACTCCAACTTGAACAAAATATTAACAATGTACTCTCACAACAACAATAAAACACAATTTACTTTCAACGTCACGACAATTCTGTCTTTACAAAATAGCATACATAACAATACAACAAACACTTACTCTCCATCCTTCAATAATATCGGTATTAAATTATCAAACACATTAAAAATATGCATGCTAAATACAAGAGGTCTGAACTCACCAAACAAAGCAAACAACATCTTATAATTTTTTTACTCTAATAATATCAACATCCTTTGTCTTACAGAAACAAAACTCAAACAATAATCAGCAAAATTCCTATTTTCAAAATCTGATTTTTATAATCATATTTTTACTGTCAACAACACACATCCTTTTGGTCATGGAGTTAGCATACTGATTAAATACGAATGGACAAAATATATACAAAAAATCATCACAATCGAAGGCCGTCTCATAAATATCACTCCCACTTTTTTAGGTAACATTACAATTCACATCACTACATGTTACTTTCCAGTATCACTCTTGTCCCACAACAAACAAACGAAAAATAAACTTCTAAAAAAAATAAATCACATCCTACAACAATCTGATTACAACATCATTCTTGGAGATTTCAATGAACACTTTTTCTCTCCACCAAAAAATGGAATTATCAATTTACTTCAATTCAAAGGTCTATACGAAGTCATAGATACTATACATCCACAAAGAACTGATCCCACCTGGAAATGCCAAAACTCAGAATGAAGACTTGACATGATATGGTGTTCCCAAAAATTTGCATCCTTACTCATTCACTCAGTAATTACTGATTCTCTATGGATCAATACAGATCACTCATCTGTCTTTTGTGATTTATCATCCACAAATATATTATATCGCACCCCTCTACATATCCTAAAGAAACAAAAAACAAAACAATTGGCTTACATCACTCAAAACTCACCTCCAGAAACATGAAAAAACTATTACAACCACATAGAATCAAGCTGTTTTATCACAATCTTCAAACAATCTTGATGACATTAATTCATTATGGAACTTCATCAAAAATACTATTCTTGAAGCAGCCAATTCAACCTTAAAAAAGAAACAACTAAATCGCACTCCTCAACTCTCAAAACAATTTTCCCAAATAAATAAAAGGCTCAAACTCATTATCAAGACTATTACCCTAATCAATACTTCTAATCTTCACAATAACAACAATCTCTACAATATTATAATCAACAATTTCATACAAATAAGGTTGCTTGCCAAAATCTCTTAGTGACTGTCTAAATTCTGTCAAAATTATAATAAACTATTAGTAAATAACTTGTCGAAATTCTGACGAATTTTGAAATCCGTCATAACTGAAATTATGTCAAAATTCTAATTAACAATTAGTGTGTAACCCATCGAAATTATGACAATATTTTTCTGAAAGAATTTAGGCAAGCATCCTTATTTGCAACTGATAAATTTTGTTAATTATATTGAATAATTCAATATATTTAGCATTTAACTTTCTTGTTAATTAATAAATATATTAATAAAACAAGTTAATAAAAGAACTTTTTGACTAATTTCAAATTTTTCAAATTTGCAATATTGATTTGCATATTTTTGTTATCTATTTTGAGCTTCTATCAATACATTTTTTGCTGTTTTTATTATTGTATTTCAATATTCTAGAAATTCTTGAGAGACTACTTATTATTAGTATTAATAGAGATGGATATGTAAGGTAATTATTCAAAATTTAATTCAAATAGAGTATATTAAATGAATATTTATTTATTATTATTGTAAGTGAATTCTGCAATAATTAAACAGTTATTCCAGTTATCTTGTTTATATATAATAAAAATTCTAAGTATCTCTTTCAAACTTCTATTTAATCTTTCAGTTTGATTATCAGTTTGTGAATAAAAAGCTATTGATATAACCAGTTTAATGTTCAATTAAGTAAATAATAACTTTCAAATTTAACTAATAAATTTGGTATTTCTGTTTAAAATAATAGTTTTTGATAATCTATATAATCTAAATATCTTATTAAAGAATATTTTTGCAATGTCTGGTGCTGTAACAATAATGTATATTGGAATAAAGTGTACTTTTTTGTAAATTTGTTAACATAAACAATAATAGAATCATAATCTTGTTTGATTTTTGATAGTTGTATTATGAAATCTATTGTAACTTGTTTCATTTATTTTGAGATATTGAAAAAGATTATAATAATTCACTTGGCTGTTAATTATTACTTTTATTGTATTAATATAACTTACAACTGGTGATATATTTATAAATATTTTTATTTATCTTTAACCAATAAAATTATTGACTAATATTAATATATATCTTGTTGATTTCAATATATCTAGCAATAGATGTATTATGATATTCAAATAAGATTTTTGTCTTCAAATTTTTGTTATTTGAAATGATGAGTCTAAATATGTTCTTTAAATAAATTCTATTATTTTTCAATTCAAAATAATAAGTTTTTGCTTGTTCTTTTGATATTACTTCTTTTATATACTGCAATATTGTCAAAATTTCTTTAAAATATGTGTTTTCATTATACTTCTCAATTAGTTCATCTTTACTAATTAATTTAGTATTAATAGTACTAATATTGATAAAATATATTTGATAAAATAAAGCATCTGCTATTATATTATTTTTTTTAGATTTGTATTTTACATCAAAGTTATTAACTTATAGTATTTTTAATTAATATACTTGTCTTTTGGATAAGTTATCTTGAGTTTTAATATATTCAAGTAAAGTATGATTAATTACTACAATAAACTTTTGACCTTCCAAATATGATCTCCAAAGTCTAATTGTGTATATAATTATTAGTAATTTTTTATGAATTAAATAGTTTTGTTTAGCTAAAGTAAGTTTTCTTGATTCCTAAGTAATTGATTGTTTATCTTTATTTTGATTTTGACTTAATACTGCTCCAATAACATATTTTGAAGTATCAGTAATTGCTGTAAAAGATAATTTTGGGTCTGATAATATTAAAATTAGTGCTGTGATTAAATATTATTTCAAAAGCTTGTTGTTTTGCTTTTTGTCAATTATATTTTTGATCTTTGTATAAAAGTTTTATCAATAGTAATACTATTACTAAAAAATCTTATATAAATTTGTGACAATAACTTGCTAGTCCTAGAAATAATCTCAACTCAGATATATTTGTTGATTTTAATTAATCTTTTATTATAGTAATTTAGTATTGATTAACTAAGATTCCATCTGCTGAAATAAAGTATTCAAGATATTTAATATACTGTTTAATGAGTTTATATTTCTTCAATTTGATATATAATTTGTTCTCTTATAATATTTTTAATACTGTCTTCAAATATTGTAGATGTTTTTCTTTGGTCTTGCTGTAGATTAAAATATTATTCAAATAAATAATAATAAATTTATCCAAGTATTTTTGAAAGATTGTATTTATAAGTATTATGAAAGTTACTGGAGTATTTGTTAATTCAAAGTGTAAAACCAAGAATTCAAAGTGTTCATATCTTGTTCTAAATGCAATTTTATGAATATCTTTATTTGTGATATAATTTTGGTAATATTCAGAATATAAATCAAGCTTTATAAAATATTTTAATTTAACTAATCTATCTATAAGTTTATCTACACAAAGTAATAGATATTTATTTTTGATAGTGATTTTGTTGAGAGCTCTATAGTTAATATATAGTCTCAAAGTTTCTTCTTTCTCATGAACAAATAAAACTGGTATTTCAAATAGTGATATACTTGAACAAATAAAATCTTTATTCAACAAGTCAGTTAATTGAATCTTCAATTTATTTATTTTTACAAATAATAATTTATATTATTATCATTTCAATATAATGTTATATTTATTTTCAAAAATTCTATAATTAACAAATCTTTCAAAAATAATAGAAAATAAAAAAATCTTCAAAAATAATAACAAAATAACAAATTGATAAAAATAGTATATATATATCAATTATTTAATAATCATATTATTATTATTATTATTTATCTTTTCTACCTTTATTTTCTATCTTTTTTACTCTTTTTACCTTTATTTTTTACCTTTTCTACTCTTTCTATCTTTTATTATTTATCTTTTTTATCTTTTCTATCTTTATTATTTATCTTTTTTTTATCTTTTATATCTTTATTATTTACCTTTTTTATCTTTTATATCTTCATTATCTATCTTTTCTATCTTTATTATTTATCTTTTCTATCTTTTCTACCTTCATTATTTATCTTTTTTATCTTTTCTATCTTTATTATTTACCTTCACTATCCTTACTTTCTATCTTTTTTATCTTTTTGTATTTACCTTTTCTATCTTTTATATATATCTTTTTATAATTTTATAATGAAGATAAAACTAAAATGTATTGAGAAATTTTGTATAAATAGAAGTGCTCTCTCATGTTTCAATCTCATGTTTTAATACTTAAATAAATTAATAAATTTTAATCTTGATATAATAAGTTAATAATTATCTTATTGTTATAAAATTAATATTTATCCTTGTATCTTCTTCTATTAAAACAAGTTGCCTAGCAAAAATAATTTGTTGATTGAACTTTAAATCTTGTAATTCAAGTTGCTTTTTATAAATCTTGAATGAGATCAAGAAACTGAATATTGATTTGTGTAGAATTAAATTTCTGATTATTACTTTTATCTTTGAATTTGGAAAAGATAGTTAAGTATTTTTGGATAAGTATATTGATTTGTTATAGTATTATTTTTGGTATAATTGTATACTACAACTTTAAATAAGTAATATTAATTGTATATTTGTGTACTGCAACTTTAAATAAGTGATATTGATTTGTATAGTTGTATACTATAACTCTAAATAAGTGATATTTCTTTTAATTAATCATTTTTTTTGGTATTAAAAGCACTAAAATATATAATTACAAGTATAAAAATATTAATACTCTTTTTTTTAGTTAGTAACCCTTATTAGTTAATTACCTCTTTGAACACACTCTCTCAACTCTTCTTTTTATCTTTAATAGAATTGTTTATTAATTTCTGTCAAAATTGGTACAGACTTAGATATTTATTTTTGCACTGATTAATTATATTAATCTATTTCTCTCTTCCAACTCATATGACTCTTTTACTAATAGTGAAGAAACTCTTCATTTAAAGTAACCATAATATATTTTGGTACTTTCTTTGTGGATTTCTCAAATTATCAATTCACTCTTTTCTTTATTATTATTTAATTAATTCTCTTTTTTATAAAAAAACAAATTACCAAAAACAAATCTTCTTTTTACAACTCTCTTTTATAAATATTTATATTTTAACCCTTAATTAAAACTCTCTTTATGAATGATTATTATAAATTTATTGGAGAACCTACTATCTCACATCTCAACACTCATCTGGAAAATCAATATCAAAAATCAACACTTCAAATAACTCAACAATATTATTATCATATTTGCTTTTCATCTTCTAATATAGCAACTGAACTCTTAGCCAATTTTCTCAACTGGATTCAAGAATAAGGTGCAATATCTGTATCTTTCATCACTGAACAATTATTTAAAGACATTATTGTAACAGATCTTAACACTCTTGAAAGAAAAGAACTATAAAGCTAAGTAATTTAATTATTAAATATTCTAATTTATCAAAATCAACATACAGTTGAACATTAACTTTTCCTAGTTAAAATAACACTTGAAAGCTTTCTCAACCAAGAATTTAAAGAAGATCCTAATATATCTGATGGCTTCTATTCTGAAACAACTAGTAATACAGAAGTAACTGAAAAAAATCACTTCTTACTGGCAGTTATGACTTCATACCTGAATTCAATACATACACTGATTTCTCAGTACCACATTTTGAAATAATCACAATGATCACTAAAGCAATTATTAATGCAATTAATAAATTAGTCAATTTGCTAAATAATAGAAACAATGAAAAGATGATTATCCAAATCTGAAAATACAAAGATGAAAATCAAGATTCTATAGAATGGCTCTGAGATTTTGAAGTAACAGTACTAGCTAATAAAATTACTAATAATTGAAAAATTCAAGTTATTTGTGGATATCTTGAAGATGCTGCTGCATTATGATTTGATGAATAATGAAATTTACTAAATGATGCTCTATGAAACTGGATCAATATCAACTAAGATTATACAAATTTCAAACTTTGCTTTGAAAACAATTTAGAACTCAATAAAAACTGAACAAATGACAAGATGAACTTGAAATTTTGTAACAAACTGAATTTGTTAAGCAATACACCAACTGATTCAATGAATTAATTCACAAAGTGGATTCTAATGGAAATTATTTCTTGTCATACAAGAAAAAAATATTTCAACATGAATTAAATCCAACCATTTGAAAATGGATCACTTTTCAAACTAAAAATATCTTTCAAGAACTTGTTGATATAGCAAAATTATCTAAAGAAGCTGAAAAAGAAACTATATTAAAATCAAGTTATCAAAATCTAGCACTGATATGATCACTCTAGCTTTAGCTATTCAACAAATAGCCATTTGATTGGATAAAATAGAAAATAAATTATCACAATAATCCTGAAACTTTGAAAATTATAATCAATAATACCAACTATAATTGTAAAGAAATTAGACATATCTCTAAAATGTGCAGTCAACCCTTTAATTCTAAAAATTTTTGATGAAATGTAGATCAAAACAACAATAACTGGAGAAATCAACCAAGACAAAATCAGAATCAAAGCAACAATATTCAAAATAATATCAGCTACAATAATCATTTAGCAATAAATAGTTCTAATACAACAAATATCACAGCCCTTTTAAACCAATTATAACTATTACTTACAGCTTTACAATCTATAAATGATGAGCAATAATCTTCATCCAATAACTCTTCCAGAACTACTTTTCTTGTAAACAAATAATATAATGCAAATAAACGAAAAAAAGCCAAAACAAATATAATAATGATGTCATAATGAAAGATGATACTGATAAAGCTGGATCAAGTAATCCAATTGTTAATGTTCTATCTCCAAACATGCAAGAACTAACTGTATCAATCAAAATTGCTGAACTTGAGAAATGAGTAAAAAAGAAAAAAGACAAAGCAGTACTACCAGTTCTTGCTAATCAATTCTTGCTCTATGACATTTTAGAAGATATGATCAATACAAAAGTAAATATCTTATTTGATCAATTCATTCGAACTTTTCCTGAATAAAGATTCAAATTATTCAAAAATTTAAGAAAACTAATCAAATCTAAAAGAGTTTCAAAATGCAAAGCTATAGTTGGACAAAAGCTAAAAATTACCTCAGTTTGGTATGAAACAAAGATTGGAACTATATCAATTAATCTAATTCTTGATACTGAAACATCTAATTGTATTATAAATTATGAATTCTTAAAGAAATAAAATATCAAGATTCAATGAAAATCTGAAGTTGCTATGACTGATATTACTGATATAGTTAATTATTTACTTGAAGCTATTGATAACTTCCCAATTACTGTTGACAAACTTACTATTCCAGCTGATGTCAATATTACTCCTACACAAACTTATAGCATAATTATTGGAATAGACTGGCTTAACAAAATCAAAACTAATTTGGATCTTAAAAAGAACATTATGACTTTTGAATGGAATGATCAAAAAGAACAAGCCAATATTAAATTTATTTATAATTAAAATTATAATTCACTTGATATTGATGAATCTGATGACTCAGACACCTTTAATGAAAGCTTAACTAATGATGAATTAGAAATTAAAGAACAATATTTAGAAAAATGATCTTTTTTAATGCAATAACAACAATGACAAACTTAATCATAAAAAACTAAAAAGACTACCACCTTTAATGACAAAGAAGATATATGAATAATTACAAAAGAAGAATGAACTCTTGTTGAAAATAATATTCGTATCCTAAATCAAATTAATCACTATCTGATTTCTGAAGAAATTGTTCGCAGTGTATCTCTATACTGAAAAGTTCAATATTATTAAAAAGGTATCAAACTCCAATGGCAAAAATTTATCTGAGAACAATTCATTGAACTTGATAAATAGTTTTAACAAACTGAAGACTGAGATGATGATTGGTATTATGACTGGAAAGATCCAAATTGACAATATTGATACCATAAGAAATTATATCAAGAAGAAGACAAATATCAAAAATATCATGACAATCTTGCAAAATGAATTACTATTCTTTGTCACAAATAATATAATGATGAATATAAAACTAAAAATGATTAGACTGAAGAAGTAAAATGATAAATATTCAACAAAAATTGAAACTCCAACAAGTATCTCATCATGGAATTAGCTCTTGAAAATGAAATTTGATCTGAACATATAATACAATGTTATAAATGCAAAAAATATATAGATGAATATTTTGAAATAGCATATTGTCTAACCAATGGAGCTGTCTCTAAAGTATATAAACAATGTCATAAAGAGAAGAAACTAAATCTACCTCAATGCACAGTTTGTGAATATCAAGATGAAGCAAAACATATGTACATTATTTGATACTATGACAAAAAATACTTCTGTATATATTGTTACTGTTTTGATGGGACTTTCGAAATACTTAAAGGTATTTATAAAATTTAAGGAATATTCAAAGAGAAACTTTCAATGTCTTAACGACAATTCAAAGTCTTAATAATACTTTATGACTTTAGACTGAATATAAATTAAAGTATGACAAGTACTTATAGAATC
>CAJVPL010002184.1:0-10063 GCA_910591945.1 Ambispora gerdemannii
GATATAGTGGATAATGTTGATATGTCTGAGAACTCTGCTATCTCTGCTATCTCTACAATCTATATTGAGTCACATGAGCAGAATTAAGAAATTAAGGAATTAAGGATAATTCCGGGCCGTAACAACGGACTTACTCCATCTTATCCTATTCTGGATGATCTTGACCAAGGTGAAGTTAATGCATTTATACTGTGGCGGATCTTTTATGATTTTTTGCTTTGCCAAATAAAGGCATGACATACATCACAAGGATACACTATAACATCAAAGCTAACATCCACTTCCACTCAAATATCTCATCAAACTCATCTAATAATTAATAATTTGGTCTTCATTGATAACATAGTCTGGATCGCTAACAGTCATCAAGCAATATAACAGATTCTCAATACTGCATCCAATTTTATAACATGTGTGACATTGAAATCAACTCAAAGAAAACAAAAGCTATTTATTACAAATTAACTAAAATACCTCCCACTATAGAACTTTATATCAGAACAACTAGCAATCAAATACAAATATTTCCTCCAAATATCTACACCAAATATCTTGATTTATACATCAATGCAAATGGCACTTTCAATATTCAGTTAAACAAAATAAGATCAGATATCACACTTATATCCAATTTATTAAGTCACAAATGCATAATTGACAAACAAGCTATCTACATCATTAACTGAGTGCTTATTTCAGTCTTTGAATACTGCTCTCAACTTTTCATTGTATCTAAACTGAATACAACAAATTAATGAGACAACTAAAAAAAGTAGTCAAATCCAAAGCAAGATTATCATTATCATTTCCTGATTCAGTTTTACATTATCCTAAATTTTTTGCTCTAGATCACTTGTGATCTATTTAAACTCGTACAAAAATTACAGAGCTTTTTTATTATTTAAATGATCCTCTTATTCTCAGTCTAGCAACACATATTCATTTACACTGTTTTCAGAATCAAAGATGATTTTATTACTCAATAATTTCACATCCTACACCAGAACCATCATCATAAGGAAAAACTTAATAGCATCAATTCTTTCACTCATATATAAATGCAATATTTCCTTTACTAATTCAACTATCAATAGCTATCTTCTTACAAATAGCCATACAAGATGACCTATCAAAAACTTTCTTCAATCCTGACCAATATCGTGACATTCTATACAAAGATCATATTATATCCCTATAATAACTATCAAGTTATGCCAATTCTCATCTTATAACTTGGAGATAATACAAGAATTGATTCTGAAATAGTAAACATGATCCCAAACTCCTATGATATAATTAACTAGAAAATACTATTCTCAATAACTCTATATCATCAACTCGCATCATTACAAACAAAATAGGCAAACAGCAATAACCTTTACTCCAAAATGAATTACTATCAATTGACAAATATTTAACAGTATTATCTGAAATCAATACTTGGTTTTCTATTAAAGAAAATCTTTCTTATCTTAACAATATAGATATCTTTACTGATAATTTCATTCAACAAATGCATATATCACATGTAAAATTCAGTTCAGCCTGGACAACCTGGCTCTCAAACATTTCCTTTGCTCATCATTCTCCCACAATCACCTCAACAACTATATCAGAAATACAAGCTATTTGCACTTTAACAGAAATGCTCACCAATAATACTACTCTTCAAATTTTTACAAATAGTTAAGCAATAATTGATAGCTTTAAAAATAACATAACACTTCACAATAATCTCAGCAAGAGACGATCTTTACAAAATAACAATTGGCATTTATGGAAGATTATTAATCACAATATCATTGAAAAAAATCTAAATTTTAATCTGCACAAAATCAAAAAACATTCCAATAATTCTGGCAATGATTTGATAGATACGTTAGCCAAATTAACTCCTACTTCTCATACTATTTTAACTAACTTCAATTCACTTCCTGGAACATCTTACATTTCAGTTTTTAATCTCTCACTATACATAACATTAAATCTTTGCAAATTCCTCAAACTTTAGGATAACAAATATAACATAACCAAATGACAACTTTATGCACTAAAAAATAACTTCATAAATCGCAGTTTCTGGTTCACATTAGATTGGAAAGCAACTAATCTCACATGAAATCAAGACAAAGAAATCAACTCACTAGCAGCCTCTACAAACACATCCAAATTTTGTACATACTTCACCAAAATAATATATGACATGCTACCAACACTATTCAATCAACACAAATTTTATCCATCAATATATTCACATGATATGTATAACAGATATCATCTCAAATCAGAAACAAACAATCACTTATAAACTTGTCCAAATTCAAGTAACCAAATCAAATTCATTCTTATCAAATCCCAAGTCAAACTCGAAAAAATACTCACAAAGCACTTCTCGTTAACTAACATTCAGAATTCTACATTCTCACTCAGCTCTGAAATCAAAAAACTCTTATTTTCTCAAGAATACTGATCTCTCCTCCAATATAGGTCATAAACCTGGATACATGCTAGTTTTTAAAGACTTCATTCCATTAGAACTCACAAACTTTATTAATTCACTCAGTTCATCCAAATCAGAAGTTTCCATACTATCAGCAAAATTTGTAATTTGGTTTTTTAAACAAGATTTCACTCACATTTGGCTAGCTCATTGCAACAATCAAATCAAAGCAGAAAAATCAAATTTCATCTTTGTCAGACACAAACGTACTTTCAAAAAAAGAATAGAAAGATCCAAAACAACTACATCCTCTAATTCCAATACTAATATCTTTCAGCTTCACATGGAAAACAATCTTTGCTTATGCAAGTATCCAGCTTCTACTCATTTTAACAATCAATGCCTTGATGAAGGTCTTGCTGATCTCCAAGGAGATCAAATAACATCACTAATATATATTTTTCAAGCTGAAAATGACTTATTCATTAATTCTATAGGCTTCATGTAATCACAAACATGCCTGGATGACTAGTCATATTGTGATTCTCTGTCATAGATTTTCTAATGGCTCTTTTCTTTAAACTTTAATTTGTAATTCTTATTTTGTAAGTTAAATTAGCATAGAATTAGAGTGCGACTACACTGTAGCAAATAGAAATAATAATTAAACTCAAAGACCAATTCATAATAATATAAACCATTATACTTGTGAAGATATTGAACATATAATAGCAAATTGTCAATTTCAAAATAATCAACAAATATATAATAATAACTATAAAAATAATAATAATCAAAGTTAAAGATCAATTCAAAATAATAATATTACTTGTTATACTTATAGAGAATTTAATCATTGTCTAATAACACTTTAATCAAATAATTGACAACAATTCAATAATAATAATAATAATAATTAAAATCAACCAAGTAATCTTAGTCTAACATTATTATTTAATAATATAACAATTACTACTAATTAATCAATGGATCTTAGCAATATCTTACAACAATTACAACAATTACAATTAGCATTATCCAATAATAATAATAATAATATTGCTAATAATCAGCCAATTAATAATATAATTTAACAACCAATTAACAATATTACTTAACAATCAAATATCAACAATCAAAATAATAATGACAATAACTATTTAAACTAATTTCTGCACTTCTAAAAGGTGATAGTGCAAATAATTAAATCCTTCATCAAAATAGCAATTACAATAACTTTTACTTCATAATCAGTTTGAAAATCAAACCAATTAAAATTCACAACCAGAAATTATAATCAAAAAAGAAAACAATCAACCAGTTAATACTATATATTACAATAGAACTGTAGAAAATTATCCAGCCAAAATTAATATAGATAGTGAATCAATTAACAATATCATATCATTTAACTTTTTAAAGAAAATCAACAAAAAATTACTAAATTATCAAATATAAATCTTATTGAAATTAACAGAACTCCAGAAAGATTGCTTGGTAAAATTATTAATTTATTTAAAAATATAAGAAATCAATCTCATTCAATTAATGCTCTTGTACTTGAAAAAGCAGAATATAACTTACTACTTGAAAATATTTGGGCATTCAATCATGAAGCTATTTTAGATTGGTTTGGTCAACAATTATCATTTGTAGTAAGTAACAAATATTATAATATCTTGATCTCTTGTACAATTCATCACTTAGATATATTACCAAAATTTCAACTAATGAAAAATAATTTGAAGATAAATATGAAGAAAATATTCTATTTAAAACTGATATACAAGATGACAAATATGAATAAGAAGAATTACTGAAATAACTACTACTTCTTATTGATAAAATTACATCAGAACTCAACATTAAAATCAATAAAACAAATATAATAATCAATAATAAAATTATTGATCAAATTATTATTCAATGAATATAATAAGAATAACTACAAAATTATTAGAAATATCCACACAATACTAAAAATTAATACAATATTTGTTCAAAAGAACAATACATTTACTATCAATTGAAAATAATATCAAAAGCAAATAAAAATTTCTCTTATTTTAATATTACTGAATGTGATCTCACACCAACTCAACAAAAACAAATGCAAGAATTATTTAATGAATACAGTAATTTATTTGATCTAACTTCACCTGGTCGAACAAGCATCATTCAACATGAAATTCATTTAGAAAATGAACATCCCATCACTTTGAAATCATACTATCATAAATTGCCACTTGAAAATGACTTTTTGGAGAAAGAAATTAATAAAATATTGAAAGAAGGTATTATATTACCATCTAAAAGTCCTTGGTCTGCTCTAGTCATTATTGTAAAAAAGAAAAAGAAAAAGTTTTGACTATATATCAATTATCATCAGCTTAATAGTATAACAAAGCAAGATCAATATCCATTATCATATATTAACAAATTATTAGGTTCATTCAAAAATACAAAATACTTTTCAACTATTAATTTAGTATTCAGATTTTGGCAAGTCAAAATAAAACCAAAAGATTGTTATAAAACTGCATTTGTCACTAAACAAGGTCTTTATTAATTCAATGTTATACTATTTGGTCTTACAAATGATCCTATCACTTTTCAATAGTTAATGAACACTATTTTTAAAAAGTATATTGAAAAATTAATTATAGTATATATTGATGATATCACTATTTATTCAGAAATATTTGATCAATATTTTTAATATTTTCATTTAACTTTTAATGAATTTAGAAAAGCAGACTTAAAGTACAACTGAATAAATGTCATTTTAAAAAATCTCTCTACCATTTCTTGGTTATATAATTGATAAAGATAGAATAAAACTAAAATTTATTCAAAGTTGAAAAAGTTCAAACTATCCAGTACCAGAAAATATAATAATACTATATGAATTTATTGATTTAGCTTCATACTATTAGTATTTTATAAAAGACTTTGCAAAAATTACATTATCACTTCATAAATTATTTTACAAAAACCAGCTGTATATTTGAAATAAAAACTATCAAAAAGTATTTAATACACTGAAAAAGTATTTAATCTTATTACCAATTCTCACTTACTCTGATTTTGATAAGCCTTTTATACTGTTCATTGATGTATTTAGTATTGAACTTGGTGTTATTTTATTTCAAAAATCTCTAGAAGGTCATGAAAAAGTTATTGCTTATGCTAATAAATGTGTAAATAAAACTAAAGCAAAATATTCAATAATCAAATTTGAATATCTTGCCATTATTTGGATTATAAAATTATTTTGATCATATTTGCATTTTAATATTTCATTTAATATAATAACTGATTACTCAGTATTAAAGTATTTATTTAATAAATCAAATTTGCCTGATCATTTAGCAAGATAAATAATAATATTATATAACTACAATTTTAATATAATTCACAAAAAAGACTGTACTCATTCAAATATAGATTCACTTTTAAGAATATCATACATTACCAACAACTCAAATAATCAATTATCATGAATTTAGATGAATATGTCAAAATTTATAATTACTTGAACTCACTTATCTTACTGGCTAATCTCTTAATGGAACTCTAAAAGAAATTTATTATCAAAACCAAATCATATTTTATTCAACACTTTCAATTATACAAAAGAAATCATTTAAATCTTGATGAACCACAACAAGTTATCAAAATCAATAACATAGAAAGAATTTTATTTTATGAATATTCAGAATCATATTTCAGTTACTTTGAAATAAAAACTACTTATTATCAAATATTGCATAAATATTATTGATTTCAAATGTTCAAAACTATTAAAAATTACATTAAAATGTGTGATATATATTAACAAAAAGGAAGAACTAGCAAAAATAATCAACTTAATCTGATATCAGTTAAAGAATCTTTTGAGAAAATCAATATTAATCTTGTTAAATCACTATCAGTAACTAATAATAATTATTATTATTTTATTATTGCAATCAATTATCTTACAAAATGAGCTAAAGCTCATGCTATACCAAATGCAACTGCCACTATAATCTTACCATTTTTATATAAAGATATAATTTATCATTATGACTTTTCAAATAAAATCATTTTAGATTATGGAACAATATTTGTAAATGAAATTATAAAAGAACTTACTAAAAAATATCAAATAAAATATCATCTGTCAGCATCATATCATCCACAAACTAATGATCTTGTTGAAAAATTAAATTGAACATTGTATATTTCTCTCACCAAATATGTTTAGTTATATAAACAAAACTGGAATCATTTTCTACCATCAATATTATTTGTATATATAACTATGAGACAAAATATAACTCAATTTGAACTATTTTATCTCACTTACAATTAACAAGTAATAATATTCATTGATTTTGAATTACAATCAGCTAATTAATTAAATTTGACGGTAAAAATAGAAATTGTGCATTATGCTTGTACTATAATTGATAAATTGGAAATCAATTATAAAGCAGCACTTTAAAATATTCAAAAGTCTCAAGTCAAACAAAAAGAACATTATGATAGAAACAAAGTTTAAAAATCTTTTCAAATTAGTGACAAAGTTCTTATAAAGCATATGGAAACTCAACACTGACATCATGATAAGTTTGAAAAAAATGAAAAGGTTTGTACTATATTCATAATATTTTTGATAAAAATACTTATAAACTTCATTTAATGAAAGATAAAGTTCTCAAAAATTCATATAATGAAGATCATCTCAAATACTATAATGAACAATCAGCATTTAAATTTATTATAATTATTAATTAATTTTGCAGAGCAAAATTCTCAAGTGAGAAGTTCTATTACCATTTTACCTTTTATTAACTTTATTACATTATATTTTTAGCACAATAATATTCATTTAAACTTTTTCTTTTACTTTTACTTTTCTATATTTCTTATATTTTTATCCAATAGTAATAATTCATATTTTACATTATTATCACATTATTTTAGTTTAGATTTCATCATCATTTAATTTATCAATTAATTTATACTATTATTACATTATTTTATATTTTAAATCTTTTTGGTACTTTATTTTAATCTCTTGTTATATTAATTTAATTAGAGACATATAGATTTTACTCAAATTCTTTTCTAATATTACACAATAGTTATCATATTTCAATATATTATAGATCTTTACTTTTATTAAGTTTACTTTGTAATCTATATATGTAAATAATATATAGATCAATATAACTCAAATTCACTATATATAAAACATAAAAATTGACTTGAAATAAACTAAGAAAATTATATTCTGATTTTAAATTTTGTTTTATCTTTTTCACTTTTCTTATTTATTTCTTTTATTCACTTTATTTTTATTTGTTTATATCTTATTTTCTTTTGTTTTCTTTTGTTTTTCTTTTGTTTTATCTTTGTTTTACTTTTGTTATTTTTACTTGTCATCATATTGTCTTTTATTTTATTATACACTTTTTAACTTTGATTTATAGTATATATCTAGTTTTAGTATTGTCTTATTATTATTTAAATACACTTAAATATTTATCTTATACTCATATTTTTGTTAGTTCATTATTGTTAATCATTTACTTTCATCATTTATATCTTTCTTATTTAAAATCT
Organism: Ambispora gerdemannii; assembly: GCA_910591945.1. Taxonomy (NCBI): domain Eukaryota; kingdom Fungi; phylum Glomeromycota; class Glomeromycetes; order Archaeosporales; family Ambisporaceae; genus Ambispora; species Ambispora gerdemannii. The sequence goes on from CAJVPL010002184.1 coordinate 8,054, forward strand.
GCCATAAACACAATCGCTGTTAGTTATTTCTAAATATTCTTATATATAAAAACTAGAAACAGTAACAGTATCTTGTTATCAAAAAGAATGATAATTAATTTTTACCCATATTTCTAGAAACAATTTGATGATATAATTATTTATTTATCACTTTTGGCAAAGATAAATTATTAGTTATTGATCCAAAAAATAATCCTTGAACAAGTACTCCAGTATCTGATATCAATCTAACTGAAAAAAGTAATAATACAATAAGTCATCAAAATAATACTATACAGAAATCAATAAAAGACAAACAAAGACAACTTGAAGAATATAGGAAACTATTCAATAATATGTTAATCTTGTATGAATGAGAGTTGGATAATGATAACTTCTGTAAGAATTTTAATACATTGGTAAAGTCACTCAAAAAAGTTATTAATAAATGTCAAGAAATATTACAAGTTATAATCAACAAAGTACATGAAAAATAAGAAATAGAAAGCTTGCTTTTTACTTGTATTAAGTATAGTATTTTTTTATATTTAAAAAATAGTGTGTAATGTAAAAAAAAATTGGAAAATAATATAAAAAAAGAATAATGTAAAAGGAAAATTGGGAAATAATGTAAAGAAAATGAAATAATAATAATAAAAAACTTTGTTGACATCATATTTGGTCACCTGTCTATACATCGATAACTTGCCCATATATTTTTGTTACATATGACATGCTTTATAAATCCAAATCTGATTAACTAACTCATAGTACATGTGAAAAGTTTTTCGTCATCACTTATTTTGACTCAAACTATTCATTGTTAACATGTCAAACTTAGTTTCAAAAATTGAAGCTCTTTTTTTGGAAGATTCTCTTAATGCTATATATTCTGCTACTGTCATTTATCTAACAAGAGAAAGAATAGCTTTACAATTATTATTTCTTGTTAAAGACTTAGCAGAATGTGCAGTGAATTTCTCATTAGCAAAAATAACTGATTTTGAACGAAGAATGAAAGTGTTGGAAGTTTTACCATAGATCAGTTACATTTCATATTTAATCTTTTCTATAATGATTTCACAGCAAATGCTATAGAGTTTGTTTTGTATACTGCTGGTTAAAGATGTCAGCCTGGAAGAGCGATGTTGTCAGAAAAATTTTCTCACGATGTTGAGGATTACTACCCCCTAACTGTGTGCAATATCTACAAAAATAAAAATACTCTAATGTTTGTTAAAATTAATAGAATCTGAATGTGTATGTGCAAATATACGGAGGGGGGGAGTTTTTTAATTTTGTGATCACAAATCTAACTTATTGCATTTGCTGTAAATGGAGGTTGGATATAAAAGTGTTGTAAATTGGACGCAGTAAAAGGATTGAAGACGGAACAAAGAGCTTAATCTTAACCGTACAAGAGAGGAGATAGAACAGAATATAAGAATCTTAAAATCGAAGCTCGACTCACCGATGACCGATGCAGATATATCTCTCTACAATGCTCTCAAAACCAATCTACAAAGCATCAATCTTTTTGAACTTTCATGACATAATCCAGAGACAAATATGATTATTTCTGACAATTCAATATTAGTAAAAAATTTAGGGATGAGACAGAAGCAACTTTTTTAGAGTCTCGCAAGAATATGAAATGCATTCTTCTCACTTCAGTTACTTCAAGATGTGATGAATTTGTAAATAATCTTAATAATATTGAAGTTCTGGATGTGCTCAGGAACATTGTACATAATAAAGAATGGAAAGAGGAGGAAATCAAACTGATAAAACAAACAAATTGTATATTAAGTATTTTGTAGGTATTTTTTTTTGATTTTAAGATAATTTGTTAACTATTCTTAATGTAGAGAGAGGATATGGAACAATCCAGTATTTGCAACTAGCGAAATGTGTAGTTCTCAAAGTGAAGAAACTTGTGTCATAGATATCATTATACTGCTACGGTTACTTTAAATGAAGGGTTTCTTCACTATTAGTAAAAGAGTCATATGAGTTGGGAGAGAGGAATAG
>CAJVPL010002185.1:0-10061 GCA_910591945.1 Ambispora gerdemannii
ACGTATAGGGTCGGAGTAGCCGGCGTCGATCGACAAGTCACGTGGCCCGAACTTTTAGGGGTCGCCCTGGTGGATTCAACACTGCAGGCATTACATCTAAGTTGAGGTACTGCCTGATATTTATCTATTTTTTATAAAAGATGTAGAGAGGCTTGCCCGCACAGTACAATAGCGCTTTCACTACGAAGAGTCAATATGTAAATCATCCTGCTATTTGTGAGGCTGGTGTAGTCGCGGTTAAATTAATAATGCTCTTGGTCAGGGATTTAAATAACGATAATAATTTTTTTAATTAATCAATATTTCGTTATAATCTTTTTTTTCTTTGATAGGTTTTGTTAGCCAAATGTCTTGGAAAGAAAATAATTATACAGAAACTGGAGCCGGACAACATGACGTCGCAACTGCAACCGTCTGTGCTAAATTTAATTTGAAGCGTATTGTTTATATGGGAAGTGAAGACGTTCGTCGGCAAGCTTTAAATATTTTTCGAATGAAATTATTGGGTGTCACTGTAGTTTCTGTTGGTTCAGGTTTGAGATTAATTAATATCTGATTGTTCCGAGTTACAATAAATCAATTTTATTAATCAAAGATATTAATTGCAGGAAATAAAACATTAAAAGATGCTATTAAGGAAGCAGTGCGTGACTGGATGACAAATGTTGCTACTACACATTATTTGGTTGGTTCAGCGATAGGACCACACCCTTTTCTTCAAATAGTTCGTGAATTCCAATCAATTATTGGGAAAGAAGCATGCGATTAAATGTCAAAAAAAGTTGATAAATTACCAGATTTAATAATTGCATGCGTTGGAGGCTATTGGATTATTTACTCCCTTTGTGGCCGATAAAAATGTTAAAATAGTTGAGGGAAGCGGCGGTAAGCTAATCATTTCTATGATCACTATTACAATCATCGTAATTTGTATTAAATTATTCGTATTTTTTTTAGATGTGAATACAAATAAACATTCGGTGTCTTGGTGCCCGGGGTGTTACCTGGCACACAGACATATTTGTTACAAGATTCTAAAGGTCAGATTTTAGAGACACATAGTTTAGTGCTGGTTTAGATTATCCAGGGGTTGGACCAGAGCATGCATTTTTGAAAGATATTGGTCGTGCTGAATATGTCGCGGTCACAGATGTTCAGGCTTTAATTGGATTCTGAAAAATGTCAAAATCATTCCGGGTAAGAGATAATTGATAATCGATTAATTATTGAAAGTTGCTGTAATAAAATAACTTGAAACCAGCCATGCGATTTATACACCATCAAACTTGCAAAAACAATGAAACCCGATCAAGACATTTGTTAAATGTTAGTGGAGGAGGTGAAATCGGTTGCAGAAAATTTGCCTAAACTTAGTCCACAAATTGGTTGGGATTTAATGTCTTTACAATATAAATAATTGTCTAATACCTAGACAATCTTTTCACGTGTAATATGCGTATTAGCTATATTTTTTTTGATTATTCGTTCTGTAATAATGGATCTCAATACTGAATCAACTGCTCAAACCTCGAGATAACTTTATCACATTAACAAGAATGCGAACCGAAGCGGAATGGAAGAGTGAAACGATTTCATATATCCATAGTATTAGGAAACGTCTATATAGTTAATCTCTACTATTCTTCAGCAAGTCATTATACCAAATTTCCTTTAATTTACATTTGCTTGTGTAACGAACATCTTGATGATCTCACGCGAAGAAATTCGATCGCGTAATATATGAAAGGTGACTCATTTTCTTGTGAAAAAAAATCTCGCAATGTCTTTAACTAATAAAAGAAAAATATTTTCTTTATTTTTAAGCAATTACGATGAATTAAATGCGATTATAAGATTCGTTTTTTACTTGAAAAATATTGAAACAAATGACATCAAAGATTCTTTAAATTACATCGTTGCTAATTCATATGGGGAAGAAAAAAGTTCCAAGGAAATTAGAGTTAAGTAATACTTTCATTTGTATACTTATTAATAATCCAAATGATGAGATATATACCTCCTCCATATATGTATGTATGTTTTTGAGTTTGATATTGAACGGTTACTTAGTAAAGAACAAGATACTGGTTGGTGAAAAAGAGATGCATATTGAAAATACAAATCCCACTAGCCAATACCCGAAAGGGTACGCCTCATGTAGGGGCCAGATACTTGGTTATTGAACAGAATATACTTAGTAAAATCCAAAAAGTACTCGTTAAGAGTCACTGAGTAGGGATCAGATTCAAAAACTTTTTTTAAATTATTCGAATATATATATATATTTTTTTTTTGATATTTGAGTATTTTTTTTATCGAACATTCTGATTGAGCTTTATTGTTACTAAAAGTATATACTAATTGATTATTACAGGGGTTATTGAAAAAAGTATGGAGTTATATAGATGCATATGAAGTTGTGGAGAAATCCATAGGAGGATTAAGCTATGAAATCGAAAAATTAAAGGAATACAATGATGATAACGATAGTAATTCTGATGATGATTCAGAAGCTGCTACTACTGCGGCAGCTGAACAACAAGCTCAACAACACCGGCAATCACCACCACCTTCTAATATTAATAGTGATGCAGCTGAACAACAATCTCAACAACAACATCAGCAATCATCACCATCACCTTTAAATACCGATAATATTAACGATAATATTGAACAACAATCTTCACTACAACAACACCAGCAACCATCACCATCACCTTTAAATGTCAATAATATCAATGATAATGTTGAACAACAATACTGGCAACTATCACTCTCACCATCACCATTACTATCACCATCATCTTCTAATCATCTTGATGATCATCTTCCAACAAATAATCAAACTTTGGAGGAAGCTGATAATTATGATGATATTGTCAATAATACACTACAGACGGATCAATTCGAGATAGTACCACAATCGAAGATAATACAGCGCAATGCTGATAATTATCTTCGACCTATGGAACGTCTAAATTATGAGTCACGCGGTCATTTATCAAAAAGAGGACGTGGACGACCACGAAAAAAAAAGCATAGCAATGATAATGAGGCCAGAAGAAAACATCTTCGTCTAGATCTGGAGGAATGGACAGCGCAAAGAGATGAGAATCCTTCAGATTTGGAGGAATTGACAGATTTGGAATGGACAGCAAATGAAGATGAGAAATTATTAGCATTGGTAGACAATACCATTATTAAAGGTTCGATTATATTTCCGTGGAGTGACATCGCTAATGACATCAAAAATCATGATGCCGCAGGGTGTTTTTCTCGCTGGAGAGTTTTGAAAAGATTATCGTGAAGATGATAATAAAATCATTGTCAGTCAAGGAATAATTTCAAATTATGCTTATTATAAGTATATACTTTATAAATGTAATCAATAATGTTTATAAGAATAATGCCTTTACAATTTAATTGATACATCCCAATTATAAGCACATGAACAAAGTTGGCTATATATCACATAGTGCAAATTAGCTGATACAATTATTGATTAAATACTATTCTGTCTTGGATTGATTAGTTATCTATCAGCTTCCTTCCGCGATTGAATTTCTTTTTCCAGATTCAATGGATAATTTCATGGGATTCTAAACACACAACTCGCAGTCAACTCAGCATCGATGAAATTCATGAAATCATCATTGCGTTCGGAAAAGCTGATGAACGTGCAATAAAAGCTAGATTTGACGTGTTAGAAATCCATTTCTCACATGGATACCTTCTCTCTGGATTCCTTTCACCGTTATCAATAAAAGAACCGACAATATGGTGGAAGCTTTGAAAACAGAATTCGATTCAGTCTCGAAATAACAGAACGCATGCGTGTTATTTGGCCAACCGACCGACCTTTGTTTGCCAGAGTCTCAGTCAGTATATCTGTTAGCCAAGTAATCTAAATTAACAGATTAAGCTTAAGAAAAATTGCAAGCTGCAATCGTGAAGCAAAATCGATTGCTGAAAAAGCATTAAAAGAGAATAATGAAATATCTAAAGGATCTGGTATATATTAATTTTTAATTGTTATATTCGTAATAATACATGACAATAATAACCAATTTTTTCAATAGACGAACTTGTCAGTGAGCTCAAAGCAAAAGCGCTTTCACTCGAGGAACTACTTCAGCTTTCGCGACACACCGACAAACATTACAATTACGTATTGCCGATCTTGAAGCGATGAGAAAATTGCCGAGCAAACAATACACATGCGTGAATTCGAAGATATATTAAAAGAGCTGAATCAAATGCATGGAGATTCTATTGTTGGTGCTGCCGCAGGTGTCAGTGGACTGAATCGACAAGAGATTACAAAAAAATGGAAGAATAAAGTTTGGACTCCGCCTACATTTTGTGAATTGAAGGTAACTGCATTATTAATTATGCTCTATAAAGAAAAAATAATTATAAAATCTAATTATTTATTATGTCGTTTTTATTAGATACCAGATCCAAGTGATTATTATAGAAATAGTTGATACTGGTTATAGTTCAAGTTTAAATTCTGTTGTATTTTCACAACAACAACAAATGAATTCATCAACACGATTTTTTTCCCCACTTCAATTTATACCTCAACAAAATAATAATAACGAAAGAAACACAGTTTCTGCTCTATTTCTGGGTTCCGTATTCCTCTTCCAGATCCGGGACATAATATTTTAGATGATTATCACGAAAAAGATGGTGGTATTAGTGGTGAAAGGAAAAAGTCAAAATAGACTCCATTAAAATAGACACTAATAATATAACAGGTAATAATAATATAGAAAATGGTCAAAATCCGTCTAATAGTTCATCAACCACCGATATAACAAAAGTTTCGTCATCGCCTATTAATGAATTTCCTGCAACGTCACAAGGCGGAGATAATATACGTCACCTCCTCCAAAATCGGAAGATGTAGATAATATACCTCCACCGCCTCCTCCACCTCCAATGGGAAATGAAAGTAATATTTCACCACCGCCACCACCTCTTCTTCCCGAAATGGGAAGTGATGTAATATTCCTCCGCCATCCCCACCGCCAGGAATTCCGGGTGCACCTCAAGGCCGCCTGGACCACCTCCACCTCCTGGTAGCTTCGTTCCTGCAGCTCCTGGTGAAAACCAACGTAAAGAAATTCCAATGGGAAAATATTAATAAATTCTCCATTAATAAAATGATTTGAGGACGGCCCAATATGACTGATGAGGAGTTGCTGATGTTACTTGGTGGTCAAGATGATGTAGAAGAATTATTTGCTGCTCGGCAAATTGCACCGAAAAGTAATTTTTTTTAATATTTAAAGTTTTTATAATTTTACCATTACTCATATCATTTTCTATTAATAAATTCTTTGACATTTACAGGGAAAAAGTTGAAAAGAAAGAGGAGATAAGTGTATTGGATGCTAAGCATGCTTATGATATAAGTATGTATTTGAAATTATTTATTTTTAATTATATTCTATAAATGACGTAGAATTATTTTTTATCAAGAGATTATGCTCGGTCGATAAAAATGCCATTCTCGTAAAATTGTGCAAATAAATGTACAGAAAATTTATTAAATCAATTATGCAATTTACACCTACTCCTGATGATGTTTGATTTGTTCTCCTCTTAATTGGTGTTTTCTTTTCGAGTATATGTTAATCATCGGATTTCTAATCACGATTATTAAAGAGGAGTAAATTGATGGTGTACAAAGATAGTCCAGAGGATGTCCTTGACAATTTGGCAAGACTGATCGATTTTTCGTCGAGGTTTGTTTTACTAATGGAAAATTCACTAATTTTTTTGAGTCCTTGTTTAAAATTTATTTTATAACCTATTAAGTAATGCAAATACATCGATACGAATAACGTCTAAAGTTTATGCATTTGCATATAACTTTCGATGAAAAGTTTAATGATCTTGAGCAGGTAATTATTAGATTTTATTCTAATAACTCACTTTAATTAAAGAAATAAATTAATTATTTTTTGAATTTTAGAGTGTCGTTGCAGTATTAAACGCGTCAATAGACGCTAAACATTTCCGTGAATTACTGGATGTAAGTTATTTTTATATATCATATTTACATTGTAGAGCGATTAATTTCTTAGTGATGGTTCATTTTTAGCTTATATTGTTACTTAGTAACTAAATTAATAGAACGACGATTAAAGGTGGTGCATTTGGTTTCAAGATTGCAAGTATAAATAAGGTAAGTGATTCGAACTTCTAGTAATCAAGTTGATTCAATTAAATTAATTGATATTATTAATTTTTTTTCAATTAAATTAATTGATATTATTAATTTTTTTTCGCTTAAAAGTTGGTTGATACAAAAGCTTCTACTAGTTCCTTGATGATATTATTATATTTTCTTGCGAATACAGTGGAAAACAAAGTTCCACATGTTATCGAGTTCACTGAAGAATTAAAACGTTGTGGATCTGCTTGTCGAGGTTAATTTCTCTTTTGAATTTTATTCGATGCTTATGAAAGTTATATTAAATTAACAATAAATTAGTGTCACGAGTTAACGGCAGAGTATCGACAAATGGGTACAAATTAAATGATCTCGCCTCAGAGTTCGAAAAACATTTTGGCGATGATGTGCAATTAGAGGAGGGAGATCGATTCCCAGATGTTATGCGATCATTTGTACAAAAATCTTTGGAGAAATTCGAAGGACTCAAAGTGAAATATACTTCAATGGAAGTAGCGTATAAAGATGTGGAGGTGAAGATCCAAATTCCACAAAACCGGATGAATTCTTTGGGGGTGTTCAAAACATTTTTTGCATCTTTCGAGGTATGAGTTTATTCTATTGTTTTCTGTTGTATTATTACTGTATCTTTTGTTTTTCTAAAGATTAACTTATTGAAATAGATATTGGTTGAACACTTATATCACGAGATTACCTACCTGAGTCCAGGAACTCGTGACAATGTTACCATATTTTGTAATTATTGAAGTATTCTCTTTATTTATTTACTTTCTTTGGTAATAATTTTTTTTTGTTAATAAAAGATAAAAAATTCTATTTTACTCACAAAGAGAGCATCAAAAAGTTGTTACCATTTTTTATGAGTTCTTGAGAGAGCTAATAAGTACTTAATAATATTATAATAAGTTGATTAATCAAAATAATTATAGTAAATTTTATTAAGAATTACAGATAAAAGAATAACATCAGGAAATTTTTATATCTGATTATAATCAATTATTATCCAATAATTAATTGCAATTAAATATAATCAATAATTATTAAAATTGAATATAATTAATTTTTTGTTTAGAATCAGTAAATATCTATAATCAATGATCATTAATTTTAATTAATCATTTACAATCAATTATAATTAATTGTAATCATTGCCAATCAATTATCTATTCAAATCTTGAAATTACAAGTAATGAATGCTCCTTCACTTTAAATAAGTCATTGATATTATTACTTTTGTTTATTTTAGTTTTGTTATTTTTAGATCATGTTGATAAGTTCTATTTAATTATTTTTAATTATTTTAGTTTATATTTTGTAATTGGTACTCTCAATAAGTTCAATTATTATTTTATTTCATTAGATATCATCAATAAGTTCTGTTATTTACTTTGAAACTATTTGTTAATTTCTTTAATTCTTTTTGCATTTTTACTTTATTTTCTATCTATTTCTATTCTTTATTAATAATAATTAGTTAATTTGTATACAAGCTATCACAAGAAATTTTTAGAACCTTTAGTGAACTCTATTAATCATAATTCATTTAGTCTTTGTTTTTTTACTGTTATATTACTTTGTTAGTTCATTAATTTTAACAATTTTTGAATTAACAAGAATAATACCTCTAGAACTTGCAATTACTTTTTTAATTCTAAAAATTTTGATGAATACAGGTCAAAATAATAATTGAAAAAGTTAATTAAGACAAAACAAAACAAAAATTAAAGTAACAGTATTCAAAATAATATCAACTACAATAATTAATCAGTTTCAAATAATTCTGATACAACAAATATTATAATTCTTTTAATTATTACTTATAGCTTTGCAATTTATAAATAATAAGCAACAAACTTCATTTAGTAACTTTTCTAGGATTACTCTTCTTGTAAACAAACAGTATAATACAAATAAAAGAACAAAGTACAATGATAATATCATAATAAAAAATAATACTAATAAAGTTAATTAAGTAATTCAATTATTAATATTCTATATTTAAATATACAAGAATTTACTATATTAATCAAGACTACTAAACTTGAGTAGTGAATAAGAAAAAAAGAAAGACAAAGTAGTACTACAAGTTTTAGCTGATTAATTTACATATTATAATATTTTAGAAGATATAATTAATACAAAAATCAATATCTCATTTGGTTAACTTATTTGAACTTTTTTTAAACAAAAATTTAAATTATTCAAAGATTTAAGAAAATCAATCAAATCAAGAAAAGTCTCTAAGCATAAAGTTATAATTAAATAAAATTAAGAATTATCTCAGTCTAATGTGAAGTAAAAATTAAAACTATATCAATTAATTTAATTCTTAATATTAAATATCTGGTTATATCATAAATTATGAGTTCTTGAAAAAATAAAATATTAAAATTCAATGAAAATTTAAAATTATCATAACTGATATTACTAAAATTATTAATTATCCACTTAAAGCTATTAATAACTTCCTAATTACTATTAATAAACTTATTATTTTAGCTGATATTAATATTACTCTTGTACAAATTTATAATATAATTATTAAAATGAATTAGCTTAACAAAATCAAAGCTAATTTGAATCTTAGAAAAAATATTATGACTTTGAATAGAATAATCAAAAAGTATAAATCAATATTAAATTCATTTATAATTAAGATTATAATTTATCTAATATTAATAGATCTAATAACTCTGATACTTTAAATAAAAGTTTAACTAATAACAAATTAGAAATTAAAGAGCAATATTTAGAAAAATAATTTTTCTTAATATTGCAACAACAATAACAAACTCAATTACAAAAAATCTAAAACATTATTAACTTTAATAACAAAAAGAAATATGCACAATCACAAAAAAAAGAATAAACTCTTGTTAAAAATAATATTCTATCCTAAAACAAATTGATCACAATCCAATTTCTGAAAAATTGCTTATAGTATATCTTTATATCAAAAAGTTTAATATTATTAAAAAGATATTATACTTTAATAATAAAAATTTACCTAAAAACAATTTATTAAACTTGATAATTAGTTTTAACAAACTGATAAATAAGATAATAATTAGTATTATGATTAAAGAAAACTAAATTAATAATATTAATACCATAAAAAATTATACTGAGAAAAAGATTAATGTCAAAAATATTATAATAGTTTATTACTATTTTTTGCTACAAATAATATAAAGCTAAATTCAAAACTAAAAATAAATAGACTAAAGAAGTAAAACAATAATTATTCAATAAACAATAAAAATTCAACAAATATCTTATCATAAAATTGGTTCTAAAAATAGAATTTAATCTGAACACATAATATAATATAATAAATGCAAGAAATATTCGGATGAATATTTTGAAAATGCATATTATTTAGCTAATAATACTATTTTTAGTTCATATAATAAATATAAAAGAACAAAAAAATTAAATTTATCATTATATGTAGTTTGTGAATATTATATTCCTATAAAAGAAATATATTATTACAAGTTTGTTTACTAATTATTAAATTAGCTTACAAACTTGAACTTGTATTGAAAGAGAGTAATAGACTAATAAAAATATTAAAAGAAAAAGAGAGATATTTAAGACTTATATCAATTTCTATAGAAATTGTATTTACTTAGAAAGTGATGATAATATAGGAGAGTTGTGAAAAAGTAAAGATCAAAGAAAAAAAAGGATATAAAAAATAAAAGAATAATAAAAAGTGTTTGAAAGACTAATTCTCTGTATTGTTACCATATTATATGAGTTCTTGGGAGAGCTGGTGAGTGCTTAATAACGTTATAATAAGTTACTTGGCCAGGATAATTATAGTAAAGTTTATTAAGAATGACGGGTG
>CAJVPL010002186.1:0-10059 GCA_910591945.1 Ambispora gerdemannii
ATATAATATTAAAAACAAGAAAAAGATATAAAAAATAATTATACTAACTAAAAATAGAATTCCAATTTACTAAATATAAAAAGTAGAAAAATAAAGAAAAAAAATATAAATCTCAAAGAATTTTAATTGATTAAATTATATCTACTTAGAATAAATAAGTATAAAAATATAAAAAGTATAAGAGTACAAAGTAGAAAAAGTATAAAAAGTATAGGAATACAAGGTAGAAAAATAAAAGTATATGAATATTATATATAAGAAAATTGTGAAATATTCTAAGTTCTTTACATGATTTTTATAATTTTATGAAATATTATAAATTATGGAATTAATGAATTTTATAATATAATTGTAATAATATATATTAATAATAATAATATTATTAATTTTTTAAAAAAATTGAATTAAAAGTAAAATTTGTGAGAAATATTTTTATTAAAATATAAAAAATTATTTTATAAATAAAATTTTAAAATACAAGTTATTTTTATTTTTATATTTGTTTAAATTTTTTTGTTATATTTAATTTTATATTTTAATTAATTAATTATATTAATCTTTATAATTTTATTAACTAATAAATTTAATAATAATTACTAATAATAACAAATAAATTTATTTTATATAATTTAACTAAAATTTTAAAATAATTATAAAAATAAAAATAATTTAATTATTTAAATAAACTTTTAATTTTTAATAAATATTATAAATTATATTAATAATTAATAATATAAATTATAATTCAAATTTAGAGCTATAATATAATATATTATATTATATTAATTTTAAATTTATATAATAATTTAATTTAGATTTAATTAAATTTCTTGAATTTAAATTAAAGTTCAATTTGTATTTAGTTCAAATTTTAAATTAAATTTAAATTCAAATAAAAGTTAATTTAGTTAATTTATAAAAATATTAAGTTTAATTTTTTTATAATTATACTTTTGAAATATAAAAATTATAATAAAAAAATTATAATCTTAGTTAATTCTCAATATAAAAAATATTTTATATAAAAAATTCTTGATATAATAAAAATTTGAAAATTCCAATTGAAAATTTTATAATAAAAAATTTTTGATATAAAAATCTCAATATAAAAAAGATTTTGATTAAATTTAATAACTTTTTTATATTAAAACTTATTTGTATATAAAAATTAAACTTTTTATTTATAATAAATTAAAAAAAAATATAATTATATTAATTTGAAATTGTATAAAAGATATATAGATTTAAAAATAGTTTAAATTATTATAATTTTTAATTTGTTTAATTATATTATCTTTAAGTAAATTTTTATTTTTTAATAAATATTATAAATTATACTTATAAATAAAATTATAATTCAAAATTAAAGCTAAAAGAGTTAATTTTTTATAATTCCAATTAAAGCTAAAAATAAAAGTGATAAATTTAGTATCTATTTCAAATTGAATTTGATATAATAATTCAATTTGAATTCAGTTTAAACTTCACACTTTTCTTGAATTGAAGTCAAAGTCCAGTTGAAGTTTGATTCAAACTTGAATCAGTTTCAAACTCAGACAAAAGTCTAGTTTGGTTTGATTTATAGAATACTAGAACCAATTATAATAAAATCATCTTTTTATAATTATATTTATAATAAAATCTAATATAATTATATTCATGAAAAATTACTATTAAGTCCAACAATATAAATATAGAAAGAGTTAACTGTATATTAATACAATTAATACAATTACACTTTCTAAATACATACTTTTTAAATTATTTATAGTGCCAGGTTCAAAAATGTGTGATTCTACAATGATTATTCTATATGTTGTCACATTTTTCTTAAAGTGTATTCTTGGAACTGGTACTATAAATTCATTTAGAATATGCATTTAAAGGAGTGTGACTATAAATATTTGTGTTAATTATATTTAAACTGTATTTAAGAATTCAAAAAAAGTCAAAATTAAATATTTGCAGCATTCTAAGCTTTTTTTGATTTGGAAATAATATGGTGCATAGCATCTAAAGTCATCAAACGTTTGTATTTTATAAATAGATAAACTCCTTTACTAAGTAAATACAAAATTTAATCGTGAATATGCTCAAAGGGCCTATTCTATGATATTCAGGATTAAATTTTATATTTGCTTCTTAGTAAAAGAGTTTATCTATTTTGTAAAATACAAACGTTTGATGACTTTAGATGTTATGCATCATAAAACGGATATATATTCTTCGGAGACGATTTTAAGAGATATTGACTCGCTGACGGGATTTTGAATAGAAAAGAAAAGTATTATAGTGAATAACCCAATATTTATACATGTATATTACTGGTCTTAAGATTTAAGTATTTGAATTCGATTTAAATAGCAATTGGATAATTAGCGTAGATTACAAAGTTTATAACGATAACGACAATAATAAAATTACTGCATAAAACTCGGACATTTTTCATTCTATAGTTCTAGATTCAGTCGGAAATAAGTATGCTTGTTGTAATTCATTCTTATTTCTATTGTTTAAAATATTTGCCGTAATGTCGTATCAGTCAAAACAATTACGTAAACTGTGTCATAACACATGAATAAGCACATTGAAAACAAATCACCTGCTATAGAAGATTTAAACGAATTTCGTGTAGGTAATCCAGGGTCCAGGATTCTATCAATGAAGTATTAAGGAGAAAATTTAATACAATAACAATAATTCCCTGTTATTTAAAATATAAACATATTAAATGGGCTCCTTAGATTACAGCTAAACCAAAGCATCAATTAAAACTTCGATAAACTGATTTTCGAATTTTCTACTAATAGTCCGACACTTCGATTTAAAGTCAATTGTATGTCTAATACTATATTTCTAAAACGAATTGCATAGTTGAACATTTAGTCTAAATCTAACATTTAAGCATTCTTTGCATACATTTAATAATAATGGTAATATGTGAGTTTTATATCGAATACGTGTAATTATAAAACTTCGAAAAAAGTGATTATTTTAGTTTTTGAATGTCTTTATACTAAGCGAGCCGATAACTGATAATAGAGTGGATTTTATACTTATAAATTGCATGCGAGTATATTGTTATCGTTATGATGCTCAAATTTCTGCACCATTTTGAAATTATTTCAATTGAAACATGCGTGATTCCTTCATTTACAGTCAAACCTAAGGTGATATCATACCCATTTACAGTCAACCTTTATATATAAAGGTGATAGTCACCCATTTATGGTTATATATCTCTCCATAGTCGCCATGCAAGCTACGTATTAACTGTTATCAAGTAACTATAGACAATACAGTATTTGATAGCGGTATAGTTTGAATGGGTGTGATCACCTTCATACGTATAGCGATAGAGGTTTGTAATCCGGATGTATAAAATTTTGTATCGCAAACAGCTTTTAGCAATATAATTATCGTTATATTTATTTAAATGATCACTGTTTCCTAAAAGATTCACCCCGATTTCCTGAAAACCCCTATTTTAGCTAATGTCAAAAGTCGAAATTCTATGTTTCGATGAAGCTTTAATAAAGTTTCAACTTTTGACGAGTTTTGAGTTTTGACAAGTTTATTAATAGTAAATTTTAATTTTTGGAAATACTGGTACTTTATGATATACGTGTAACGATAATTCGAAAAATAATTAAACATACCGATACTAATACGTAATCTTTAAATATACATTTATAGTGCTCATTACATTGTGTAGAAATTATATTATTATAGCGGAATATATTAAAACTAAATATTAAATTAAAAAGTAATATTATTAAAAAATTAAGTTCGTGCGTGAATTATGAATATTGGGTTGTGTTGTAAAAAGAACCAAGATTTTGATTCACGCTCATCACATTCCAATAAACATATTGTTCGTTAGGCAAACAGGAAACCTCAACTTGATGCTCGGGCGAGAAAATTGGCTGTTGAACCGTCGTTGATTCTATAAAAGGATCAAGTGGATTTAGACAATTTCTTATAATATCGTACGAGAAGGGATAATTGTTGCATTGCGGCAAAAATTGTTGGGCTTGATATTCACAAGGAAATCCCGCATTATTGTTTCCATATTCAATTTGATGATTCAAGTTTATTAAATTTGGGTTATTTGTATTTATGATGTTGCTAGGATTGAATCTTGCAAGTTCAAATGGATTTTCTCTTCTTTCACTTGTTAACTCGGTTGATGACACGGTGCTAATTTCTTCACGAATTTTTGCAACTTCTTTAGCTAATTCTTCGTATTTACGTTGAACTTTTCTAGGCTCTTTTTGCCATGACTATCAATAAAGCATAAAAATTAACCAGATAAATACTAATAACACTCAAATATCGCAAAAAATTTCAATATATACCTTTGAAGCCAAAGCTGAGACAGTTCGCATTGATATGCAATAACCCTTTGCTTTCAAAGCTTTAGCATATTGACTTCGGTATATCAAGAATTTATTTGTCGCGCGTGCTCGTAAAATTCCACTTGGATCACGTCGAATTAAATCTTTTGGATTGACATCTGGCGGAAAAGGAACCTGAACTGCTGGTACTTTGTCTGCAGGAATGTTGCGTAAGCTTTCTCGAAGTTTTTCGCGACTCTCGTAATCTTCCGATTCATTAATAAATTTCAATTCTGTTGTTGAACTCATTTTTATAAGTTTTTCACGGAATAATAAAATCTAAATATTAAATGAGTGTTTTGTTCTAAGAAGAGAATACGAGTTTTGCGTTCTAAAATTGCATAAAAACAGCACCGCGTCTATACTAGAAACGCAAAAATCTCTCTCTGTTTGATTAATGTTTATTTGGATTGATTTAACAAGAATTCAAGAGCGAAGCTCTTGCTCTTTTTATATCATTCACATGCATATGTTAGAAATACTTAAGTCTTTTAATAAAATGTATTACATGTAGATGTTAGAACCACGCGTTTCGATTTCGAACAAAATAAATTCTTTTTTCAGATCATCCGATTCCAATACATTGTCTTTTTATGTAAAGTAAATTTAATTTGTGGTCTAATTAACTATATGCTTCTCTCAAAAGACCAAAAATTCAACGTTGGATTAGCATTGACCGTTTACTTTGTATGTATAAAATTTATTTTATTTGCCATGATATACATCTTTTTTATTGTGTGGTTGCTAAATTAAGGATTTTCAGACATTCAAAGGTAGTTCAGCATCCAAGATACAAAAATTCTCCTGTTTCAAAGTCCGTCATTTGACCGAAGTTTTATTTAGTATATTTATTTTATTCATATCATTTTATCAAAACTATCCTAAAAGCAAACACTTTTAATGTTTGTTTCCAACTATAGAAATTTGTTTGCATGCTTATTCGCAAAAATTGGAATGTACATGTATAAATCTTTAATTATTAAAAGCTTTTTTCTCGTGATTGAGTGAACGCATGCGTTGTAATTTTTCGATATTGTGTAAAGTTAATATTAGACGGGTAAGGAAATTCCGAACTGACGATCAATATTGACAAGTTTTCAATCATAACAGATCTATTATATTATTATAGGGATTTTGATTTACGGGAAAGCCCAAAGTTTGTGAAATAAGAAGCGATTGTCTCTAACTTTAAATTTTCAATATAAAAAATTATGTGTTTTATTATGAGATGACGGTTTCTAATGTAAGGCGATTACGTAATTGATTTTTAGAAATATGAAAAACAATAATTAGTACGAAAGCACATTTAATCATTATCGTTACGTTATGATGATAAATCGCACGTAAAATGTTGCACGTTTTTCATCTCCGTGTTGTCTCACGAAAACATGCTGTTCTATTTATGACATTGATCTACCTGAATCCTCAAATAGAGAGTCCAAGTGTTTATGATAGTTCGAGATTTTTGAAATATTCTTTGTAGTCTTTTGCAGATACCTATTAATCTTAAGGTCAAACAATAATTTTCATAGATTTGCTAGTCTTAAACTGTGTGAATCTTCATTAAAGAAGTGAAATATGGAATCACTTATCATGTGATATTCTGTCGGAAAAAAAATTACGCTGTTCAAAAAAACTATTATATTCTTAGAAACCTGGCTTTTTGAAGTCAGCGAATGCTAAAGAATTTAGCTCATATAATATTTGAAATGTTTCTTTGTTTAGTAATTACAATAAAATCAAATTAAAGCATGATTAAATTAAATTAAACTAAATTACAATCAACAACTACCGTTACAATTATACGTAATTAAATAAGAATTAAATTAAATCAATAAATTAAATAAATTAAATAAAAGATATAATGAGACTTTTATGTCAACTTTAACGTCGCATACTTTCAATCAATAAAGGATCGATAATTTCAAAGTCGAAAAGATCAAATGAATACGTACAAGGTTTCGGAGATATTTTTGCAAATTCAATCTGAATCCGAAAACAACCAAAAACTTTATTTCAAAGTCAAGGTTTCGGGAAACATTTTTAATTTCGGCGATAAATTGAGATCGCCGATTTTTGACAGTGCGAAAATCTCTTTTTTTTTAGTTTCATATTCTTTTCAAGTGTTCTAAGAAGCGATTGTTTGACAAAGTTAAAATTAATTTCAATTGACTTTTTTGTAGGTCATGACCAGATTGGTCTCATTATTAACGTTAACTGTTACACAGATGATTATTATCTTGCTTAATATCGATATTATCTTGCTTAATATCGATATTATCTTGATTAACCAAGATATTATCCGATCGAAATAACATAATTTTAGATCAAAGGCAAAAATAAATAATGGTTAAATAGTATCGTAATGTTTTGATTTATACTAATCAGAATTCAAGTGTTCTTTGCAAATACGTGAAAATTAACGCCAAGATTGAGGAAATAATAAATCAATTCACGTTGAAAAATTTGATTAGGATACGATATGATTAATAAGAATGAAATAAAACGAGAAAGCATTTTTATGCGGCAACTCCTTAAAAAAATTCATAAAGTTTTTTCTATAGAAACAGAACACAAATTCTCAAATGCTTTATACTATTTATAGTGTTTTAACACACGTAATATTGCGCTGAGACAATATTCAGATACGTGGCTGGTTTTGTAATTTTACTTTATGTTACATTACTTGTACAGTATCGGTATGTTGCGTGGATCATAGAAATTACGTGCAAAATCTTCCTGATGTAGGAGATAAAAATGCCACAATCTATGACTTATGCATCATTGCAGTTTTATCGGATTATAATATATTAATTAGATAATTGTTTAATATAAAGTAAAATTATATGTTATGATTCATGGGTTTTTAGGGAAATTCAACAGCCCAAAAATCTAAGAATATCAATATAAAACTTTTAGTCTAAAACTAAGAATCAAATTACGAGCATTATAGTTTTTCTAGTATTTAAATAATCAAATAAGCACAAATTTGCAATTATTGATAAATAAAAATATATTAATGTTGTAGTATTAAAACATAGGAAGAGGAAGAGTAATATTTTTGGCGAGATTAATTATCAAACTTTTGAAATATCAAATAAAATTTTGGATGCTGCTTACAATTTCATTTAACTTGAGAAATATAAAAATAGATACAGTCATCCCTCTATATAAGAACACGCTATATAAGAACACCTCTCTATAGGAACACAATTTTGAGAACCGAATGATTAATATTGATAATAAAAATAACCTCTTTATAAGAACAACTCTCTATAAGAACCGATTTTTATGGCCCGACCATGTTCTTATAAAGAGGGATGACTGTAGTAATAATAGACGTAAAGCAAAAGTTTGGTTTTCTAATAATTTAGCTTTTAAAGAATTTTTAAAACGTTAATAACCGTAGTTTTTTAAAATATACCTGCCTGACAAGATAAAATTGTGCAAATTATTACACAAGAAATACAGTCAACCCCATTAAAATGAAGCACTGATTAAAACCGAAGTTGATTCTAATAGGTATAGTACTCATCTCGATAGAAGTTGGTTCAGAGCAGTTATATGGTGCATAAAATTTAACGTTTGTATTTTATAAAATAGATAGTCCTTTACTAAGAAGTAAATACAAAATTTAATCCGTGAATATGCTCAGAACGGGCCTATTCTATGATTTTACGGATTAAATTTTATATTTACTTCTTAGTAAAGAAATTTACTAGTTTATAAAATACAAACTTTAGATGTTATGCACCATACGTAGTAAACCTGTCTTGATAAACAGAATTTTTAAAATTTCTATTTGGGGGATTAACTGTGTACATGTAATAAGTTTAATATTATATGGAAGTGCATTTTCTGTTATATCCAGTCACATCAAAAAAAAATATCATCAATTTTAAAAGAATAAGTCAAACTTAAAAAGTATTATTCAATAAACCTAAAGCAAAAGAAAAGATTAACAGAGTTAGATTTGTACATGTAATTTTTTGCCATGGCGTTGTAACGTGGGATCCCAGATTTAATAGTTGTGGGGACCGAAAATATAACCTTAAAAATTTTATGCTCCATTACCCTAACCCTATACTCTTAGTAAATAGGGACCATGGGTATTGTGTTGGATGGGAGGATATTGTGACAGGTCAAAAAAACATGTTTAAAACACAAATAAAAAAGATAAAATATGGTAATAATATTGTTAATACGTATATGCTTAAGACTTGTATATACATTCTTCTACAATCCAAAAAAAGCATAGTAAAATATATTAAAAGTTAAAAGCTTCTCTTATAATAAAATTTTTATTTTTATTAGTAATATATTTTGTTTTATATCAAAATAAAGCTAATAATCTGTATTTTATTATAAATTTTTTAAATTTAATTTCAAGAATATTTCTGATTATAAAGTTGGTTATACAAACTTTCATAATTAATTTTATTAAATTTGAATTTAATTATAAGTTTGTATAACCAATTTTATAATTAGAAATATTCTATAAAAAATATATTAAAATATAATTTCTAACAAAAGTAATAGCAAATGTGCTTTTTGCTTATATTTTAATAAGAGATTATTCAAAAATCATGAAATTTATAAATATATTCTTTAAGATATTAGAAACAAGTTTTATTAATATTATAGAGCATGTTAATATAATAAATTTTATATTAAAAAAATTTTAATATTTAAATTAGAATAAAAAATTATTTAAAAATATTTTTAATAAGTTATTTGAAAATAATTTTATAAAAATATATTTCATAATATAAAAAATATATTTGCAATTTAATAAAATTTTAGTTTTTTTATTTAATATTTTTTTTCAAATTTAATCTAATAAAGCTATTATAATTATATATAAAGTTAATTATTTTTTATATATTTTCATTATAAAAAAATAATTAAATTTATATGCAATTAGAACAGCTTTATCAGATTAAATTTAAAAAATTTGAAAAAAATATATATTAAAATATATAATATTATCTATATTTTAATATAAAAAAAAATATTTATTAGTAAAATTGAAAGCTTTTATATAAAGAAAATAACTATTTATTACTATATTTAATTAATAAATTTTGATATTGTTATATTATTTTTGATTATCACTATATTTATTAAATAAAAATGAATTAAAATTTTTTATAAAAATATATTTTTATAAAATTATTTTCAAAATAATTTATTAAAAATATTTTTAAATAATTTTTTATTTCAATTTAATATTAAAAACATATTTATTATTATTTTTACTAAAAATTATAAAATTTTTAGCTTTAATTTAATATAAAAATAAATATATTTATTATTAAAATTTCAATTTTAATTTCTATTATATTTTTCTATATTTTTTTAAATTTTTAATAATTTATTATAGAAATATATATTTATATTTTAAAATTTTTTTTGTTAACTAAAATTATAAATAAATTTTAATATTACTATTAATTAATATTTTTATTAAATAAAAATTAGTATCATATATAAAATTTAATATAATTAAACTTAATATATTAATATTATTTTTAAATAATAAAACAAATTTATTAATAAAATATAGTAAATATAAAAAATATGTGTTTTTTTCTTTATATAAAAGTTTTTAATTTTATTAATAAATATTTTTTATTTTTATATTAAAATAAAGATAATATTA